>RJWM01007804.1:0-76157 GCA_004363535.1 Dasyprocta punctata | reverse complement strand
ACCGACTCATTTTTAGTTTTTCAGTTCTTTTTTGAGCAGTTTTAATTCTCTGTACAAATTAGTATACGACTTGTAACGTCTCTCAGAAATCCTTTATTTTTTAAATTTAAAATTTTAATTTTTATTAGCATCTGTTTGTGGTATGTAATTACAATCACCACAAGGAGGTGGTTCATGTTCATAACACGTTTTAATTCTTTTCATGTCCCCTTCCTCACTCTTCCTTCCTTCTGTTCAAGTTTTTTAAATAACTAAGAAAATTCATTTATTTTCTTATAAATTAAAGTGAATTATATTCTGCAATTACTACAGGGGTCCAAAGTATCCTTTTATAAATCTAAGATACATAAAGGATTATAGCAGGATTATAGAAGTATTTTTCCTGTATGGTGAAACATTTTGCCATCTCATCATCTTAGGAATTACTTCATTATTACTTAGCAATAGTTCCCACTTATGTTAAAAATTAAACCAATAAGAAAACAGAGAATGATGGGATGATCTAAAAGAATGATGCAATATGAAATAAACTGTTACTGTTTAGTTTTCTGTGTTCAATATATTATGTCACACAAGACAGTATAAAAAACTAGCAACATCATTATAAACTGTTCTTAGGGATTTTGTTTGTTTGGTTGGTTGGTTTAGCTTTTGACATTGGGAATTTTGAAACAGGATTTCATCAAATTGCCTAGGCTGGCCTCAAATTTGTAATCCTCTTGCCTCAGCCTCCTGAGGAGCTGAGTTTATAGGTATGCACCACCACTCTCAGCTATTCTTAATTTTCACTGAATACAGTTGAGAATTATTTTTTCGTTTTCATATTGGCAAAGTGGTGAAAAGTGACAGAGAAAGGTATTTTACCACTATTAAAAAAATCATTTACCTAGCAATCCATAGAACTTTGCAATATTACTGTGTATAAAAATTATCTTAAAGGAGAAATGATGTAATTAAATGATTTGAGAAGAGTGTTCTGAATCATGATGTTTTAAGCTGTGCAGATTGTGGTAATTTGTTATAGCACTTCTAAGAAACTAACACAAATGCAGAGTCACATTCTTTAGCATCCAGATGGCAACACTGATGAGTAAGTTATATCTCAGAATCTGTCTTCAGAAAAACCCACCCTAGATGAATTTCCTTAAATTCAAGAATCAAAAATGTAAAATCTATTACTAAACATAAAAAGGAAACATGACATTTTCATACAATTAATAGGCAGAACTTAGTTAATGTGTCTGTCCTGTACTGCCAAAAGGATACAGCTCATTCTCCTACCTCTTCATGTTCATGAGCCAAGTATTTTAATACAAAGGGGTATGTCATGTTTCCATTCCCACAGAAGTTGTTTTCTGTGATGTCTTTCATTCTCATGTCTGTGCATGTATGTGTGCGGGTTGTCTACTAAGCCTACCTGATAAACAGGAATGATTATTTTTCCTGGTATACATACTAAACAGCCACTCTCAATATCCTAAGTGGTCTGCACAGACAGCACACAGCAACACTGTAATCCCAGTTGTGGCAGCAGTGGTGGCTCTGGAGTTTGTGAGCCCCAAGTGCTGGTCTCCTCAGAGCTTAACTATCCTAAGATTGCTGCACACAAGCCAGGATTAAAGTGGATTGTGACTTACCATCTAAGAACCTTTTATGGACACAGCACTGTACCAAACACTACAGAACTAAGATATTATTTTTATTTTTAAAAAATCAAGTGAATTTCTTGTAGAAACTGACTACCCTGAGATTATCTTCCAGTAGAGACCTGGACCCCAAAGCTATATTACCAATCTGTAATTTCTCAATAACCATAAAAGCAAGTTTAGAAAATGTCTTAGCATTATAACCCTGTTTCTAATCACAATTATCTAAGCTTCTCTTTGATTCATAGCTCAAGAGCTAATTTTTTTTTTTTTTTTTTTGGTACCGAGGATCAAACTCACAACCTAGCACCTGCCAGGTAGGCACTTATGCCACTGAGCTAAATCTCTGGCCCTATTTTTTGATAAAGGGTCTCACTGTGCAGTTCAGGCTGGCCTTAACTCACTTTGTAGCCCAGGCTGGTCTCAAACTCACAATGATCCATCTGCCTCAGCCTCCTGAGTGCTGGTATTAAAGGCGTGTGCCACCACGCCCAGCAAAAGCTAAATTAAAAAAAAAATAGCCTTAAGCAACATTATTTACGCACAATTATGTCAATAATAGTACTATGAAAAGCTGACACCTTTAATTGGTAAAGATATAATACTATGTAAAATATATTTATTATGCAAAATTTACTAAAACTTCATTAAGAATAAGCCAGGTGTGGTGGGGATGCCTGTAATCCCAGCACTCAAGGGAGGCTGAGGCAGGAAGATTATTTTGAGTTTGAGACCAGCCCAGGATACAGTGAAGGCCAGCCTGAACTGCATGGCAAGACTCTGTCTCAAAAAGACAAACAGAATATACATTGTAGGATGTTTTCTTCTTTATCTGGTAGTTTCACTTCTGTGGTTCTCTGAAGGCTAAAACTGTCACATGTTATATCACATTCAACATACAAAGGCATTCTTCTCTAGTCCCCACTAGGACAGAATTAAAACATAATCAAGAATATTTTTCTGTTGAGACACACACACTGTACCCGTTAATAAGAGTAATTCATATAGAGGGTTATAAGGGATAGAAACGATCTTTTGGGAAACTCATATTACAGAGAATAAAGTGATAAAAATCAAAGATTTAATTTAATAGGAATAAAATCTTGGTTACTTCCTTATTAATAGAAGTCAGGAGTCTCTAGTTATCAGCTACTGATGGCATTAATTTAAGCTTAATAAATAAAGGCAGCCCCATTACATTACATCCAATAGCATACGGTCAAACGACAATTACAAGTATGACAAGGACAACCACAAACCTCTTTCTTCAGCACTAAACAGTGAATTAAAAACCACAATCAAGCATTTCCGCTTTATTAAATTGTTATATAAACATTCTAATGTTGTGGTTTACCCTGGACTAATGAGGCATTCTGATTGATTTCTAGTGTTACAGAGAGATGCAAAACTAAGTCATTAATACAACATTCCCTTGTGAAAACAGACAAACTGGGATGATTAAAGCAATGTAGAAGGGACTGAAAACCTTGAAATTGGACATTCTTTTTGCCCTTTTATCTATTTGCAAGGTCCATGTAATTCTTTACATGTGTTAGTTCATTTTTACAATGTTCCGTGAAGTTTTTCTTTATAAAAAATGTCAATGGTTAAAAACAACAGAACACATCAAATCATTTTGTACACAGTATATTCATAAAGAAAAAATAAGAGAAAAAGTTTGATATTCTTTAAAATGGTATTTTCTTTAAAATATTCATAACCCTTAAAAAAAAAAAACCTAGATTTTCTTATTTTGATGAATATTAAGGGTCGGGGATATAGCTAAGTGGCACAGCGCCTGCCTGGCAAGTGCAAGGTTCTGAGTTCGATTTCTGGTAAAAAACAAAAACAAAAACAAAAACAAAAACAAAGAAGAGGAAAGTGAAATTAGGCCCCAATTCCATAGAGACCATATTGAATAATTAAAAGTTTTAATGGAAAGACTACTGACATGGTGTTAGAAGAATACAGTTTTGGGACAAGTCATTCAGACATTTACTCTACTAGATCCTGAAAGATTAGTATAAGTCCCAAACATTAAACAGCTGACAGTTTACCAGTAAAGACTAAAATATCAATAAATAATACAGAAAAATGCTCTGACAAGCATATGAACCAAATTAACTTTAACTGATGAAGTAGACTTAAGGAAGATTTCACAGGAGAGAAGATGTGAGGAATTAGCAGGAGACAGGAATAAATACAGCGGTCGACAGGGTTATGGGACTTAAAGGATGATACACACAACAGCCACTGGCTTACCTAGTATTAAACATTAATTAAACCAGATTCCTTGTTCAAGGTTCAATTTCCCCAACTCACCGTGCATATGAATACTCTAGGCTGGCCTGGTCAATCCGGTTTCTGAGGATTCCAATGTCAGCAGAAACCATGTCGTCTAAAGCTTGTAACTCCTTCTGGATACGTTTTAGTTTCATAGTCTCTGCTTGAGTTCTTTTAGATCTAGAAAGTCCGGAACATGAAGAGGGGGAAAAAAGCACAAAAACACTTGAAAAGTATGTATTCATATATGATATGCAAAGAAGATATAACATGTATTTATATATAGATAGATACATAATTGTAGTACATGATTTTTTAAAAATTAGAAAAAATGAGTTGAAATAAAATGAATGCTACCAACATTTTGGTGTATCTCTGAGAGGCATTTTAGTTTTTCCCTGTAGTTTTCCAAATTTTCTATCAGTATCTATTATTTTCATAATCATGTAACAAGGTGGACTCTAATCTTTCCTTATTTTTTTGAGGCAGGGTCTCACTAAAGTCACTGAGAAGCTCAGGTTGGGCTTAAACTTATGATCCTCCTGCCTCAGCATCCCAGAACACTGGGATTACAGGTGTGCACTACCACACTTGGCTTATTTTTAAGCACTCTTAGGATCCTTTTCTCTGTTCCTTGATTGCTTTGATTCTTGTTCTCTTGGCCAAACTACAGGCCCTCAAAACTATCTGGGGGCTCAAAATCAAGACATCTTTTTTCCCCCTAGTTTAAAAGCATATCCAACTTCATCTTTCAGTCCCCTCACCACCTGTCCTGAAGTACAATATACACTTAAACAAAATATACACAAAAACGAACTTTTAATGATGATTTCACTCACTTCAAAATTCCATACACTTTCAAGTTAAAAAATAAAAACAAAAAACCACACATTTTATAAACTACGACCCCGCAACTTACATTCTCCTTATTTCCACTGCATTATGCACTGATCCTTCATTTCTGCCTATAAAAGTTCACTTAGCAGTAAGACTCTTACTTCAAGCACTTCATTATCCATTTATTAATAATCCAGTTATGTTGCATTTCCTTACATTTCTGTCTTAAGTCACTAGCACTAAGATATGCTGAACCTGTAAATCATTTTTGTAAAATCCCTAGTAAACAGTATTCATTCTTCTTCTAAACTGACAACTAATAAAATGCTTTTCAGAAGTAATCAGACGTGGGGGGAAGATCAGAGGGCACTACTTTTTCATGTGTTTGTTGTTTTGAAACACAGTAAGCAGCGTATCTCTCACACTCCTGGAAGACCAAGATACACCAGTGGTGAGGGAAAAAAAGCATTTCAAATACATACATCCCTCTGACAGATAAAATCCTGACTTGCTCTTATACACACCTAACTTCCCCTCACACCTTCCCCTGCCTCTACATATACTCCAGCATCAAACAGTAATTTTGCCAGGCTTTTCTAGAGGTCTAAAAAAGAAAACACAAGCAAGTACTTGCAGTCAGTTCACACTGTTCTCAGCCACTGCTTTGCTGACTTATGAAGTGATCACTGACAAAGAAACACTGGGAGGTGCGAGAAAAGCCAAACCTGACACGGGACTAATAAGAGATGGCCTAAGTCACCAACACAAGGTTAAATTATATTACATATTGTATTAGTGGGCAGAGGATAAACTCAAGAAAAATGTTCATAAGAAACACAATTAAGATCTATGGTAGAGTAAGTCACATGCATAGAACTCAACTCTTCTACAAGTCAGATCATTTAAGGTTTTTTCATATTAAAATTAAAAACCTGTATCTGTTGCTCACTTACACATACTGATGGCTAATTACGGCTTCTCTTATGAAAGTGTAAATGGTTACAATTAAAAATACTGATGCTGGCCTTCGAGGTTTAATTGCAACTGTACTTATAAGTTCATTATGATTTATGCTTTAAAAGTCCTCCTTAATATATTAGAACTGGATTCAGTATCGCTCATGAAGCACAGTTTAGTTAGCCTTCGAAGTAACACCTTCAAAGAAAGTATCAGTTTATTAGGACAGCCATGGGAAAATACATATAAAACATGACAGAACAGATTGCAGGTTATGGACAACCTCTCCTGGTTCTGGTGCCTCACCTTTCTGCAATAGTTTTTGCCAAAAGAGCTTTCTTACGTTTATTTTTCTCTTCCATTAGTCGTTGTTCTTGCTGGAGGACTTGCCAACGAGACTTTTCTTGCCTAGGAAAAATGTTACACAAATGAATTTATAAAAGACATTATCTTATCTCCCATCTTACAAGTCTCAGTATCTGATGTATAAAGTCTAACTAGGCAAATTATATACATTTTCTTTCAAAAATCCTCTTAGGAGAAACCATCTGTAGTTCATTATTCTATTTTAATAGGAACAGACTATGATCTAAAGTAAAAAGGCTTACAGAAACCTTTGAAATCCATTATATGTACATAACCTAGGAACTCACAAACTGAAAGCCAGAGTATTATGGCATTTTTTAAGGAGTATATGAAAAAATGTGTGTAAGTTAATTATGCATTGTAAGCAAAATGGAGGTTAAAATAAATTGGTCTGTAGTTTATGTTATGTCATACTTCTAAAGAGGCTTTTTATTATTTATTTATTTATTTATTTACTTTGAGGCAGAGACTCTTCTGTGTAGGCCAGGCTGGCCTGAAACGCTAATCCTCCTGCTCAGCCTCCTGAGGGCTGGGATTATGGACATGCCACCATGCTCTGCTTCACTTAACAATTTTCTATTAAAAAAAAAAGTCCCTATGATTTTAACAACCTTGAGACAATGAAAATGTTTACTCCATAAACTGTACATGTTTTACATTTGCTGACTCTTCCATCTCCTAAATAATTTTTAAACAAAGTATTAAGAGCTAAAGTCAAATCGAACTGGACTAAAGAAAACTTCAAAGATCTTAGATATGTATTGCCTTTCCAATCCTAAAACAAATACATTAAAATTTCCCATAAAAATTTTAAAAATAAAATTTCCCATAAAGAAATGAATTTGATGTCAATTTAAACAAGAGCAAAATTATTTATTCTTATTACCGACATGTCTCACAGCCATGAAAAGTCCCTACAAACCACTTCCAAAACTGTCTTCTCTTCATTCCTACAGCTTCCACCTTGATGTCAGCACTGGTCATTTCCCATTTTTACCATTACGGGCATCTCCTCACCCAGCCTCCCTCTCAAATGATCAGCAACACTGACACCTGGCATTTTTCAAACCAATTGCTTGCCCATTTTCTCCTTGAGGCCTTGGCAACCAGACTACATCAGGAAACTCACAAGAACTCACCTCCCTATTTTACTTCCTACCATTCTGTGGCCCACCTTTGCCACTCCCAGCGAAGTCAGATGTCATTTGAGAACATTCTGCAGAATATAGTTTTCCTTTTCCCTGCTTACAACCTCAGAATTTCTCCTTTTTATCAATGGTGCCTCAACTGTCTTTCATGAATATTCTCCCAAGTACTTGAAAAAATAATTTTTCTCTAAATTTAAAAATAATCTTTCTCAGTTCAATTTAAACTCAGCTTTCACTGGTCTCGGGCCCTTATGGGTAAACTCCACTTAAAAACATATAAATGTATTTACTCTTTCAATGTAGGTTTCATAATTCATGGAGCACTGCATTTCTTGTCAAAATGAATTGTAGGTCACAAACCCCTAGTGAGCAGGAAACATTTTAAACTCACAGTGCCAATCCAGATCACCAGAGATTAGAAGTGTATCTGAGATTAGAAGAAAACGCAAGACAACAAAGCAAAACAAAAAAACAAATGCCATCTCTTTTCCCTAAATACTATTTTAAGAAAATTCATGAATTACACAATGGCATTTTTCACAAGAATATGGCTAAATTATTGTGTTTTTTTCTGGTATGCACACATTAAATAAGCTGGGGATGGTGGCAGGGCAACTTAGTGAGACTTTGTTTCAAAATTAAAAAAGGGTTGAAGAAGTAGTTCACTATGAAGGCCCTAGGTTCAATCTCCAGTATAGGAAAGAAGGAAGATAGGACGATCTAGTGATGTAACAATTAGCCCTTTAATTTCCTATACATTCTCTTTTGACCATCCTGCCATGCTTCTTCATAAATACTCTTTACTGGGTCAATGAGGATGTCAGCTGTAAGCTGAAGAACAGATTCAGCTTGGGAGTGGTACCATACCTACTAAAACTGCCCCTGGTGGGCATAACTGGCCATGGACACTAGATGCAGACACACTGAAATGTGAATCCCAACTCTATTACTTACTTGCCATATTTTAGCTTTAGAAAGATGATGTCTTTTCTGAGCTACAGTTGCCTCATCTATAAAGTGAAAATAATAAAACATGCATTGTAAGGCTGTTGTGAAAACTAAATGATAAAAAAAAAAAAAAAAAAAACCCTATAAAATGCCTGCAACTACCTAGCTCATACTATACAGAGGTGGAACTACTTTTCAGTAGTTTATGGACCACGCTTCTAGACCTAAATATAAAAGGGAAAATGTTAAAACCAACTAACGCCATTTCCCTAACGCCCAACAGGAGTAAAAAAAGGTAAGTAGAAAAGTCTTATTAGACTTACTAACAATTCCACTTTCTTTTTCTCCAATTCGCAATCTGTCTTTGGAGGCAGAACCTCAAAGTTTTCTTTCCCATTGTGGGAATTCTCAAGTCCTGGTTTCCTGGGTTGACTTTCAGTACCCAACAGTTCCCCATCACCAACAGGAGAGGTGAGTGCAACAGGGCTAGGACAAGCCCCAGCAGGAGGAGAAGGTGGTTTCTGAGTGATGATTCTCTGTTTGGGAGCAGAAAGCAGTTGCTCTGGAGGTAATGAGGCTGAGCCATCTTGAAGTCCAAGTTTTTGGCTCTGCTCTAGCAGGGCTTTTTCTCGCTGAAGTTGTTGTCGCGTTTTCTTCACAGGGAGACGACGTGGTGGTTCAAATGAATCTACACAAAACAGAAAGAAGGAAAATTCCTTTGTGTGAGCAGCAAATAATCAGTTTCTCTAAGAAAATAAAACACTGACACTGAACTTCGATAACAGTTCTAGAGTTTCTTCTACCTCATTCTGTATTTTGAAATTACAGGCAAAATCAGCCATTTTCTTGTAGAGTTCAACAGATACCATATCATACTGTTGATATTTAATAAAAACTAATCTGGCTTTTCACAGGAAGTCCATTTACATGTGAGTTAGGTAACTGTTGAAGAACAAACTAGTGTGGTACATGGTGGCAAAAGGGTACAATCTCAGTTATTTGGGAGGCTGAGGCAGGAGGACTGCAAATTTCAGCCTAGTTGGGCCAACTTAGTGAGATGCTCTCTGAAAAAATAAAAAGGCGGAAGCGATGTAGCTCAGTGGTGAGTCATTTGCTGGATTTGATCCTCAATATAGAAGAAAAAAAAGATATGACTAATTTGTATGACTAATTTTTATGTAGGCAGAGAATGGAATTCTCTGATTCTCTGATGTGTTTAATGTTTGACTTACGGTTCTACTTATTCTCCTGAAACAAAACGCTGGTTAGGTGTCAAATGGAATTCCCTTCTTTTCAATTTTAACAGCTCTTAGGGCAAACTGATACACAGGTAGACATTATAAGAAATGCAATTAAATAAAATCTTATTTCCAGCAAACTAGTTAGTTCTGCATTTTTTTCCTTTCATCTTGCAGATCAATGGAAGTTGTATTTCCCAAAGTCTAGCCAGGCTCTAAATCAATGCACTCAAATTAATTTTGGTAATAGCTTGAGAAAAGTAACAGAAATAAAACAACTGGGGAGAACATTTTTAAGTATAGCTAAATAATAATATTTCTATTATATTTTTTTGAGATGTCCATGCCAGTGTTAACTTTTTAAGGCAGACAAGTGGCAAACATGAGTCACATTTACACTATATTTAAAAATCTATAAACAACATTCTCTATAAAATGCTTGGGAAATGAAATTATGGGTCCCTCAAATAGAACTTTTAAATTCTCCATTTTGACCTTTGAAGCAACACAAGCTCGTTATTTAAATTTTCCCAAATGTGCTAAAAGCTCTGGAGTCAAAGTCCCAGCTTTGCCACAGACCAGCTCACTAACCTCAGGCAAGACATGTATCTACTCAACACTTCAGTTTCCTAATCTGCCAAACCAGTTGCAAGTCATCTGCTCTCTTTAACTCATGGAGTTAATTTAAGAATTAGATATGGTACAAAAGGAAAGAACAACTGCAATGGGGGAAAGGAGGAAAGAAAGAAGGGAAATATATATATATATATACATGATAGATAATTATACTAATTTCCATTAGCTCATCAAAAAGAACAGTTGGTTCTTTCATTGATCATTTTTCCATGCCTACATCTTATAATCTGAGCAACAAATTTGAAGATAACAATATGCAATATATGAACCACTGTTAATCTATTTTGCTTTGAAATTCTGTATCATCGTTTTTATTTTTTCATTTTAAAATTAAACAATAAGAATTAGATGAGGTATTATAGAAAACACTTTTTGAAGAACTCAGCAATACTATCAAAAGTCAATGCTATTATAGACTTTACAAAGAAATGCAAAGTGTCCTCCTGTATCTTGCAACAGAAACTTTTTAACTAGGGATTTCCAATCACATCCTCAGAAAATTGAACTCATCCCCTGAAGTGTTTTTGTGTATGCATGTGTGTGTCTTTTTGAGACAGTCTCACTGTACAATTCAGGCAGGCCTTGAGTTCACTTTGTAGCCTAGGCTGGTCTTGAACTTGCATTAATCCTCTTGCCTCCTGAGTGCTGGGATTACAGGTGTGCACCACCATGCCCAGCTCCCCTAAATTATTAATAGGTCCTCTGCAACTAAGTTACTGCAGCTTAACTTTCATTTTATTTTGCTTTTTTACAGAACCTACCTATAAGACGAAAATGCTGATAGGTAGCATTCCCAAACAATAATCCACTTTTATATACTATGTACTAGAGGCTTCAAATATCAGAGACAAACTGAGGAGCATAATTCCAGTGTAAAGAAGATATTCATGGTTATCACTAGTCAACTGCTGTCATTAAAAAACTCAGGTCAGTATAACCTGAGATTTTGCTTGCTCACAATTTAAGTTCACAGTTTCATATAAAATACCCTGATTTTTACAGCGAACCACATCAATTGTGAAAATCTAGATTATGCTATTAGAGGAAACAATGCCAGAATCTTAAGTGGATTTAAGCAACAAAGATTTATTTCTATTAATGCCATGTGCTAATTTTACAGGCCAGGAGGAGGATTCTGCAGACCAGTCTCTCAGGACTCCAGGTGGCCATTTAGTCTTATTAGCCATCAAGACAGAGGAAGAGAGCTGAGAAGATCCTGTGACAACAATTTATTGCTTTGACCCATTAGTGACACAGCACTTTTGCTAAAATTTCATTGTCTGAAGTAGTACATGGCCCTACCTCAAAATAAGGGCAACAAACATTAAGCCTTGTTCCTCTCACCCAAGACAACTGTGATATGAATCTTGTGTTGATCATCGTTTTCTTTTCTGCCAGTCATACTGCATCTGCAAATATTCCTAAGAATATTTGGTTATCTTAACTATATAAAAAGGATAACATGAAATACACATTCTTTACTTAATAGTTTATTGCCGACATTCATCCATATAATTCATGTTGCTGTAGTCATACATTCTCAATGTTGTATAGTATGAAAAAACCAGAGTCTATTGATCTTCCACTTATGGACTTTTACGTTGGTTCTAGGTTTTGCTTCTGTGAACTTTGTTGTTACTGCTCCTATGTGCAAAAATTTGCCTTAGACAATAGCTAAAAACTATTGGGCCATAACGTGTAACTTTAGAAGAAATGTTAAATTGCTTTCTAAAGCACATTGCGCCTGGCAATGTATAAGATTTGGTGGATGCATTCTTTTCAGTATAGGATATTGTCAAATGTTTCCATTTTTGTCAAGATTGTTTTTAGATGCTTTAATTTTAATCTAATAAGTATAAGGTGGCATCTCATTGTATTCTTGATTTGTAATTCTCTGTTCATCATCTCTTCATGTTCCTTTTTTATGTAATATCTATTCATGCCTGACTGATTTTTGATTTGTTTGTACTTCTCATATTGTATTTCATATTGTATTTTATATTGTATTTCTCATATCAGTGGCAAAGAATCAAAAAACATAATTAAACAGAAAATATTTCAGGCAGACATGCTGGCACACACCTGTAATCTCAGTACTCTGGGAGGCTGAGGCAGGAGGACTGCAAATTTAAGTCTACTCAGAGTAACTTAGCAAGACCCCATCTCAAAATAAAAAATAAAAAGGGTGGGGATATAGCTCAGTGCAAAGGCCCTGGGATCAATCTTAGCACACACAAACATAAGAAAAGACTGAAAGAAAATATTAGTGAATAAATTCCAATACCAGAAATTATAATGTGTCTAGGAATAAAACTAGCCCCCTTACAAAAATTTTTTGAAAAAAAGATTTGTTTTTTGGTCTTACAAACAATTGATCATGGGGCCTTCACATTGAACTACAGTCATTTATTATTTTTATTTATTTTATTTTTTTAATTTTTATTTTAAAGAGAATAAAAACAAAATAAAACAGAATAAAGCCAATCAAAACAAAACAGTGTAAGTGACACAGGACTTCAATACGAAATCAACAATGGTTACTGTAATGTCTTTTACTGTCTTCAAAATAGCTGCAGATACCTTCAGACATGGTAAAAATGAAACAAAATGGAACAGAATAGAACCAACAAAAACAATGACTGCAATAAAGGACTTCAAAACAGGACAACAGTAAATCCAAAATGGCTACTGCAATATATCTTGCTATCTTTGAAATAGCTACCCATGCCATTGGATATAATAACTCAAACAAGACAAAATAGAATAAAACCCAATCCAACAAAACAATGAAAATGAACCAGGACTTTGAAACAAGATAATAGGGAATTAACAATGGCCACCACCTTCAGAAGGAGATCCCTCATAGATGCCACACTGCGAATCATTATCCTCTGAATATATACAGACCACCAGCCCTAGACCTGCAAAGTCAGTGAAACACCAAACACCACAACCATCAAATTGCATTTTACCTCAATAGCTATCATTGCAGCATTATTCCAGATCAGCTGGATGCTTACGAGTGAGTGTGTGTGTTTGGCTCTTCTTGTTTCCCAGCCTGTGCGTCAGAAAGGGCTGGCATCTGGCTGTATCCCTTGGCAGCCTGCGCAAGGCGCTGATTCACAGGGAGGGCTTGCTTTTTGGTGACTTCTTGTTCTCTTCCCCCGCAGTCTGCAAATGGTGCTAACTCATAGGCAAAGGCTGGGGTCTGGCTGTCCCCTCAGCAGGCCGCACATGGCGCTGATTCACAGGCAGGGCTTGCTTCTTGTTGACTTCTTCTCTTCCCCTGCAATCTGTGAATGGCGCTTACTCATGGGAAAAGGCTGGGGTCTGGCTGTCCCCCTGGTGGCCCGCGCATGGCCTATTATTTTTGAGACAAGATCTTACTAGTTACCCAGGCTGGCTTGAACTTGCTACCCTCCTGCCTCAGCCTTCTAAAATAATGGGATTAACAGACATGGACCACTACACGTGGCAAGATTCAAGATGTCCAGGACCTAAATATATTGTGACACATATAATGTTAGTGCTAGTATTAACAATATAAAGAAGTCAAATCTCCCAATTTTGAATTCATATTAGATTTTTTTGTTTTAGACAGGGTCTTGCTGTGTAGTTCAGGATAGCTTTGAACTCACTTTGTAACACAGGCTGGACTGAAACTCATGGCAATTCTCCTACCTCAGCCTCCCAAATGCTGGGATTACAGGCATGTGACTCAGTGCAATTCTAATCAAAATTCCTACTACGTTTCCTATGAAATTTGATAAATTTATTAAAAGTTTTATGATAAATGTTGAATAATAAGGATATGTCTAAAGAAGAACAAGGGAACTAGACTATTTAGATATCAAGAAAATAATAAAGCTTTAAGTCACAGTGGTATTTGGTGAAATGGCCAATGAAACAGAATAAAGAACTCAGAAACTGATTCATACGTATAAAGCATTGGTATATGACAGAGACAGCATGGCAAATTGACTGCAAACAAAGGGATTATTTAATAAATGAACATGTGGAAAGTACTTATCTATATGAAAAAGATAAAATGAGATACATCCTTCACATCATAGAAAAACAATGCCAATAAATAAAAAACAAAGATTAGCATCTTTTAGATCTTAGAGTAAGAGACTGGTTTCTTAAGACAAAAAATGTTGGTTAGTAAAAAAGAATGATAAGTTTGACTATGTTAAAATTATATACATTATTTACCAAAAGATAAAAAAGATAAATTAGAAGCCAGGCATGGGGGCACATCTGTAAACCCAGGACTGCAGGTGGAGGAGGCTAAACAATTGTAAGTTCAAGTCTTCCTCGGCACCTTATTGTAACCCTGTCACAAAGTAAGAAATGAAATAAAAGTATGGGGCAATGTAAATACCACACCCCCAAAAAGTAGTCTTGAGGCTGGGGGTGTAGCTCACTGGTAGAATGCTTGTGTAGCATGTACAAGGCATGGGTTCGATCTCCAGTACCAGGGAGTGGAGAGAATAAAGACTTCATAAATAAATATTATAACTAGAAATTGACAGCACATGGCTGCACTGTCTTAATTCCAATTTGTTTCATTAAGAGACAGACTACAAGCCGGGCGTGGTGGCGCACGCCTTTAATCCCAGCACTCTGGAGGCTGAGGTAGGTGGAGCGTTGTGAGTTCGAGGCAGGAAGCGTAAGGCCGGCCTGAGCTACATAGTGCGACCCTGCCTCAAAAAAACCAGGGCTAGGGAGTTTGGCTTAGCGGCTTAAGCGCCTGCCCTGGCAAGCGCAAGGCTGTGAGTTCAATCCCCAGTGCCGCAAAAAAAAAAAAAAAGAGACAGACTACACATCGAGTATGTATATGTATCACACACACACTCTTTCAATTTATATGAATATAAAAATGAAACATGACTACACTAGACATAAGTGCTATTCAAGGACAAACACATTGCTCCTCTTATGGAAAACAAAAAAATTCTATTTCCTGCCTTTCCAAATCATGACTTACTTTTATTAAATGAAATATAAGTAGAAGTGACACATGTCATTTACTGGTGAAAGCATTTAATTGCTAATGTTCAATTTTCAGTCTTCTTTCCCTCTTGTCATGGTGAACTGCTATTTGACAGCACCAAAAGACAGTGTGAAGTCACTGTGTAGCAGTCACCTGGCAACCCAAGTTACACATGACAATAGAGTGAAAAATTCTTATTATTAATTTTAAACATTTGATATTTTATGGTTGTTACTTTAGTTTAACTTGACTTAACCTGATTTCATACTTAGTAATACATCACCAATGCAGCTGAAATTTTCTGTGTATGTGGCCCTCCCGATCGCATTCCCTTGCCTTCCAATAAACCTGGATTTTATGTTTCAATCCTTTGAAAGTCTTTATAGATTTCTTATATACCTAAAACAATATACCCACTTTATATGATTTCAATCTTATGTAAGCACTATCAGGTCTACCTGCAACTTGCTCCTTTTGTATACTATATTTATATGATTTATACATGTTAATCCATCTGACTATAGTTAATATGTTCCCATCATCCAGTGACTACAGCACTTATTTATCCACTTCCCTGTTAAGGAACCTTGGTTGTTTCTTTTTAACATTATAAACAGCCTGTTAAGAACACTCTTAATCACATTCCCCAATTTATATTCAAGGATCTCTTCCCCAAAGTGCATTCAAGTGTCTCTAGAGTATATTACCTTCATTTTTGCTTGTGACCAATCACATCTTTCTATTTAATTTTATTTTTAAGGTCGGAGAACAGCTAGGATGGATCTAAAAATCAAAGATCCGAGTCTTAGACTTTCACAAATGTTAAAGGAAAGGGGAAAAGATTCAGAGGTAGAGTTGCAGTCTTTATGCCAGTTACTATGTTTGATGATGTGTATATAACAATCTAAGATCCTTTCTCTGTGCTTAGGTAGTCATAAACTAGTGATTTGGTGTTCATGCTCTATCATCTCACTATCAAAACATGGGCCTTGAAGTTGAGATCCTTAACTACTCTCCACCTATCCCAAATTGCAGAGAATTTAAAATATTACTTTTACCCAATATAATGTCTAGCCAGAAGCAGTGGCACACGCAGGGAGGACTGGGAGTTCAAGGCCAGTCTAAGCTACATAGCAAAAGCCTTCCTCTAAACACATGTAATATTTAATTAAGATTATTATTTAAAACTTCTTTGTCCTGCAAACTCATCTCTGCCAATACATAACCTCTGTGAAAAATTCCCAAGCTCCATTCAATCCCCAGCAGAATGGGGTTCCTCCTAGCTATGGTAGTACCTCCTGTACAACATTTACTCTTGCTTTATTTCATGATCTGTCTCATTAGACTGCCTGATGGCAAAAATGATGCTGTGTTCATCTTTGTATCCCTAATGCAGAAGCCAATACCTGGAACTTGGAAGATCTGAAACAAGGTATCCTGTATTGTGTACATCTGGATATGTGAATGGATGTCAAAGTCACCTAGAGAAAGAATTTGCAACAAGCTAGCTACTAAACCACACACAGTAGCACGTATAATCTTTATAATATAATTTTAAAGATCTCTGATCAGTCAAAATGTCCACAATCCAGATAATCTACATTGAATCTGCATTATTAATTTACTTTCTTTTGCAATTCTCAGATCTATGTTATTCTAAACTATGCTAAAAATGCACAGGTTACCCAAACTATATCCAATTTCCTAAAAACATAAAAAGCATGATAGGATTTATGATTTCTCCCAAAATAAAGTAGTATTTAAATTACAGAACCAAAAGTGGCTGTATACTTCCAAGTGTTGTTCACAACCAGGTACACCGCACAGATCTTAATGAAATTTCAATGACAAGCAAAGCACAGTTCATATTATGAACTTTTCTGCCAAATACCAAACTTATTTCCTTCATTAAAATAAACTTTTTAAAAACCCACAAGCTCACTCAATGATTACTCCATAAATCAGGAGGAAAAGCACAAGATTTTAGCTGCCTCTGAAACTAGTGGGTCTGTTCAAACACACGCACGCACGTACAAATTTTATACAGAAACAGTTCGCATCTGACCTCTCAAAGACTTTCGGTTTACGGACTCTTAAAGAGCAGGAAAGAACTGCGAAATTTCTTCTGCCAACCAGAAGAGAATGCAATACTCTAGGTGTGTTACTAAAAAAACAAACAAATAAAAACCCCAACGTTCTTGGCGTTTATCCAGAGTCTCGCGAACCCTTTTGTCCAATAACTATCTTTCATAAATTCTCCTAGAGTCGGTGCCTCCCTCCTTTACTCTTTGACTCGATCCACCCTGTAAGGGACAGCTCGGCAGCAGACTCGTTTCGTCTCTCAAATCTCACTCCTTTCACAGGACACAGTCAAATCCACGAAAAGTATTCCCCAATTCTCTTGCTCTGGGACCGCCCTTCCTTCTAGGCTCGCATCGATCCACCTCTGCAGCCCATCAATCCTGGCCGCCCACCTACACCCCCAGCCCCCACGCGAACATCTTCCACGCCCCCTTCTCCAAGTTGCAACCCTGCTCCTTCTCCTTCGACCTGAGAGTCAAATTTCTGCACTCACAGTCCGTTACCTTTATTCTGCTTTAGCCTCCTCAGCTCCTCCTCAGAGAAGCCCGCCCAATCCTGCGCCATTCGCCCAGGTTGCCCGTACCCCAACAGAACCCAAACCTCTCAGCCCCGACTGCCAACTCGGCGGCCCGGGCACATCCGGGTTCTTCCCGGTTAGCGGCAAAGCAGCCAATCAGCGCGTCACTCTCTGCTTTCCTAGGACCCCTCCGGCGTCCAAATCCCATCGAGGCTGCCTCAGGCAATGCCGCAGTGCCGGAGAAACTGTCTGAGCAAACCCTGATCACGCGGATGTTCATTTCTCATCACGTGCCTCTGCCCTGTCTCCTGGTTTTTATTCTCGTTGTTTCTTCCCTTCAAGGGGAGGAAAAGACACTGTGAAAAAAGGTTGCGATCAGCAGGCAGTTAGGAAGCGGCAGAGTCGTCAGCGGCAGAGGGAGGGCGTGGCTGCCCCTTGGGTCCTCGGCGTGGGGCGGGTGCGCGCGGTGCAGCGGTGCTGGAGAGGACGCGGGGAGGAGGAGTTCGGTGTCCGAGCTTGAGGTGGGGCTGCAGCGGCGAGCTATAGTAGGAGCGTCCTGCAGAGTGACTCAAAGAAGTACCGCATTTAGGAACTCAGAGATTGTTGGGGTGTAGTTAATGACAACATATACGTGACAGAACCGGAGTTCGCTGGCATGTTTCTCCCACAGTTCTGTTCCCCGTTAGTGATTTCCTTTTACGAATAATTGTTGCTAGTTGTAGTCTTTCTAAAGGGCTACTTGCATGTGTCCCCCGAAAAATTTCCCATCTTTTTTGTTCAGAGAACAAAGTGTAAAACTTGGACTCTGAGAGATGAGACACAGATCTTAGGAGCCTATTAAAGTCTTTAGTTTTGCCTTGATCATTTACTTTGGGCTTCCTTTTCCGCTTTTCAAGTACCGTTTTGGAGATTAAAATATGCAAACGTTATTAGATTAGATTCATAAATCAGATTGCCCATTGCGCCCTTTTGCGTAAGAGCAGCAATAGTTTATCTGGGCTTACATTTGAAAATCTGCAGTGTGACTTTGGACGTTAGCGTGTTAATTTTTAAATTTTTTTTAAATTTTTTTTTGTATCAGGGATCGAACTCATGACCTTGCGCTTACTAGGCAAGCGTTTGAGCCCCTGAGCTAAATCCCTGGACCCACGCGTTAATACTTTTAAACAAATAACGGGGAAGACTGGAAAACAATACATCAACCGTATAAAAGAATTGAACTGAGTACTTCAGGTTTAAATAAGTGATTAGAGAGGGTAAAGGGTGTTTGGAATTTTTCCTCTTATCTTCCAACTTTGGAAATTTAAAGAGTTTTTGAAATTTGGAATACCACCCATTGTTAAATGTGAACTCATTTTCAATACATTTTAAAAGTGAAATGCTGTTGCGAAGTATTAGAATAGTTTCATCCAATTTTTGAACATAACACTGAATACATTAAGGTCAAAATTGTTGTATAGCATCACAGTAGATGGGAATCAGTGGCAGTCTAGTAGTTATTCTGTTTCCTTTCGTAGGCAGCAGCCATCTAACTCATTTAATAATGTTGGAGCAACTTGTGTGACCCATACTGAGTTTTATACATAGTATTTTAATTTACTTCCAATAAATTTTAAGAATTAATTTTTTTTGTTGTTAGTGGAATTGGACCCAGGGCCTTCTTACTGAGGTACATCCTAACCCTTTTTTATATTTTATTTTGAGACAGAGTCTTGCTAAGCTGTCCAGACTGAACTTGAATTTGACATCTTTCTGTTACCGAGTAATCATCTTCTAAAAATGGCTCACCAAATAAATGAGTTTTGTGGTGCTCATGTCTCCTGGAGTTGGATTCCAGGTTTTTCCTATCTCCATTGAAGAATTGAATGAAATAAGCAAATAAAATGATGACAAAGTTTATTAGAAAAAGTAAAAGTGAAGAAACTGGTTTTGCAGAGCTAGTTTGGGCAGACTAAATGTGTAAAAAAAGCAAGATAAAAGTACGCCCTGGAGGACACAAGGTAGGATACTCTGAGGAAAGCCACAATCGCCAGTGCTTCTTGGCATCTGTATCTTTTCATGCCATCTAAATCTCGAGGAAACTTGAGAATTCTACATATGGATCCTGAGAGGCAGTGCTGAGATCCCACATCACAATCTGATGTCAGGTCCAGCCGTGCTATGGACAACCACCTGGAGTTCTCTTGAGAAGACCACATACAGGACTTTGGGAACTGTTCTGACTGTATGTTCTGTTATCTTGTAGTTAACAGATCACACTTCCTCAGCCAGTTTTGCCATGCCCTAATCTGTCTCATTCTTACCTGAGCTCAAGATGCTGGGATTACTGGCAGGTGCCACCATCTGGCTCTTCTACTTTGAAGGTGAATGAAATAGCGTAGGTAAATGCGAGTTAATAAACTTTATTTTGGCATATGATACATTTATCCAAAATTTAAAAGTAATAAACAATACAAAAATGAAGGTTAAACATTGTTCTACTTTTAGTTACCTATTGGGCACTTGTAAACCCAAGTAAAGAGTAGCGGTTTTCAGCAAAAACCACTTTTAAATTCCTGACTGTCTCAGAAGAGAACACAAATCATGCTCTTGCTCAGTAACAGATTAAGGGTCCAGGAGTTTGTTCCTTATCCATATGGTGGTCTCTTGATGGTAATGACTGAATCCAAACAAACCTCAAGTTTCAGCTTAGCTTAAATCACAGATACTAGGCAGTAGGCTGAGTTTTTCTAGAGCAGTAGGCTGAGTTTTTCTAATCCTATGATTTATTTTTTCAGAGTTTTTCGAACTTGAGATATTTTTCTTCAAATACATGTAGGACTCTCAATCTTCATGACCCCTATATTACATAGGGTCTCCCTTTCTACATCTTTAGCTTGCTTTTAAGTTCTGTGATACATTTTCTCATTTAAATAGAAATATATATTATTCAGGCTTTTTATGTGTTTATAGGAAGGGAACATCTGTGATAACTTAAACTATAATATTGCCTCCAGACTATAATATTGTTCTCCATCAGAGCAGCTAATCTTTTAATAAAAATCTAATCAGCTGGGGATGGTGGCACACGTCTGTAATCCAAGCTCTGTGGGAGGCTGAAGCAGGAGGATCCCAAGTTGGAGCCCAGCCTGGGGAGTTTAACCAGGCATCTGTTTTAAGATAAAATAAATTTTAAAAATGGGCTAGCCATGTAGCTCAGTGCAAACTCCTGAGTTTAATCTCTAGTACTACAAAACAAAACAAAGTAACTCTAATCACTGTAACCTAGTTAAAAGTATAAAATAGTTTCCCATCACACTTTTGAGTGAGACCACAGTTTCAGCATGTTTCTACATGATCTGATCTCTGCCTACCTTTCTTGGTTTATGCAGTTTTTCTCTTAGTGCACACTCTCTAAACCCATCTACCAGATTCTTCCTCCAACCCTGTTTGGCCATTCAGGGCTTTCCCACGTGCTGTTCTTTAGATTATGATCTGTCCTTGGCTGGCTGATTCTTGTTGCTTCAGGTTTTAACCTCAATGTCCACATAGATTTTTTATGACCATCCTAACTAAATAGCGTCCTTCCATTTTCTGTATTATTACATTTATAGCACTAATTTCTAAATTATTTATTTATTTTTTTTTATTTCTCCGTAAGATTAAATAGTTCCACAAGATCAGGATTGCATCGTTTCTTCATCCAGTGTAAAATAATATTTGACAGTTACTAAGCATCCATATTGAAAGAATAAACCTTTCTGAGTTAAATATTGACACAGTTATACATTTAATGTATTTTAAGATTTCTTTGTAGTGTGACTGACGATGAATAACTTTAACCACATTTATTATTCATTCTACTTGCAACTATGAACTCATTTGTTAATAAATAGAAGCATTAAAAAGAAATCAATAAGGGCCGGGCGTGGTGGCGCACTCCTTTAATCCCAGCACTGGGGAGACTGAGGTAGGCGGAGCGTTGTGAGTTCGAGGCCGGCTTGGGCTACAACTCGAGCACAAGGCTGGCCTGAGCTACACAGTGTGACCCTGTCTCAAAAAACCAGGGCTGGGAATTTGGCTCAGCGGCTTATGCACCTGTCAGGCAGGCGCGAAGTTGTGAGTTTAATCCCTGTTGCTGCAAAAAAAGTAAAAAAATAAAATAAATCAATAAAACTCAGGATGTCATTCTGTTTTTGTAAGATCTTAAGATACTATTTCAGCAATATTCATGGTTTTCAGTGTATAGGTTTTACACATCTGTCAGATTTATCCCTAGGTAGATAATAATGCTATCACAACCAGTATTTTTTTAAATTTTAATATTATTTTGCTTTACATCTGCTATTGCCTGACTGTTGGTGTCCTTTTAAAATTCATATGCTGGGACTGAATCTCTAATGTGATGATGTTAACAGGTGGGGTCTTTAAGAGGTGATTACCTGTCAGGGGGTAAGGAACCCTTGTGAATAGTTTAGTGCCCTTATAAAACAGGTTTAAGGGGTTCTGCTAGCCCCTTCTGCTCTGTGATGATGCAGCTAGAAAGCACCATGTAGGAAACAAAAGACAAGCCCTTACCAGACAGCAGATCTGCTGGCACCTTGGTCTTGGGTTTCCAAGCCTCCAGAACTGTGAAAGAGACGATTTTGCTGTTTGCAAATTACCCAGTCTAAGATATTTTGTTATAGCAGCCAAATATACCAAGACGGAATCTTCTATCCTTCAACTGTGATAAACACACTTTCTGTGGTAACAGCATTTTTGAGGGTAGATTTCACTGGATCACCTACATAGATAATTATGTTTGCAAGTAAACACACTTCTAGTTTTTTCCTGTATGCATTTATTTCCTTTCTTGCCTTGTTGCACTGGCTAGAACACCAGTAAAATATTAAATAGAAGTGAAATTAACACCCTGTTTATCTCTGATCTTAGAAGAAAAATGTGAAATTTTCAGTATTATGATAGCTTTGTAAATTAATCACAATTTGCAGGTAAAATATATAAATTCTTGCCTCCATGTTCGAAAATAATTGTCCTTGACTAATCATTTCACTGATTATGCCACAAGTACTAAAAGGAAGACTCAAAAAATCAAAAGTATTTTTAAGTAGTTTACAAAATTTACAAGACTTCACTCTAAATTGTGAAGTTTTCAAGGTTGACCGGCAGGAACAGGCACTATTCCTGGCCAGGTTCCAGCAGTGTGTTGCATTCTTCCCCTGAACTCGTATTTTCCTCACACAAATCGCTGTTCTGAATGTTTGCACTTTGAACCCCATCTCCTCCACCAGAGGAGTCCTCTAGAACTTTGTCTAGTCACCACATCCCCACCCCTGCCTCCCACCTCCACCCTGGTGGCCAGGGAAATCAAGGCATAAGCTGGGGCAATCAGAACTCATTTTTTCCTCCCATTATTTAGAGATCATCATCCTTTGGTGTCTGATAGGGTGTGTCTTAAAAACCATTGTTTTGTGTATTCTATTTGTTGTTTTGAGTTGCTTAGGAAGGAGCATAAATGTAGTCCTTGTTATAACATTTTATTAGAAAGTGCAAATATCAGGATTATTTTAAGTGCTTTGTATCTATTAACTAGTTTAAGCCTCTCAGTACACTTGTGGAGTAGTTTCAACTTTTCCACGTATTTTGTACATGAGTAAACTGAGGCTTTAAGAGATTGTTAGTTGCCCCAGCTTTCACAACTTGCATTCAGAATCAAACACTATAGTTTCAAAATCATGGTCTTAACTATCCTGCCTTTCTCCATTTGTAATATTCTCAGTTTGCAAGGAAATGTGCTAAATATTTCATTAGATTCTTAATGTGGTTCATATGAGCTCAATGTGAATGATAGGCTTTAATTCCACAGCCCCATGGTTTATGTATTTTCAAGAGTATGTTTATTTATCCAGATTAATATTTTTTTACCCAGGTTAATCTTTAGTAACTAAAATAGTATATATGCTAACAGGGGAATGAAAAATAGTTTTAAAGTCTAGCAGAAGCTATTTTTAGTCACTTCCAGTTTTACCCTACCTTACGATTTTCTGACTCGGTTTCCCAAACTTGTTCTTAATTTTTGCTAACTTAATCCATTGCTTACAGTTATAGATGGACTAACAGTTTCCCTTTTTGTAACCATGGTATCCATGGCATCAGGTACTGGGAAAAGTGGTGGTTATATGTGCTATGCAAGGTGCTACATGTGAAAGGCCAGTTCTGCTGGTGGTAAAAAAGAATTTACCTTAAGTCAAGAAATGTAGAACAGTTATTGATACATAGCAAGAGAGCAGTGGGCAAGTACTAGAGAGGGTAGTACTATTAGGGTGAAAGACTGAGATTTTTATATTTGATTTTAACATGAGGTAGGAGTCTGGAAATATCCTAAGAATGCTTTTTCTTTAGGTTATGGTGGTTCCATTGTCCATCTAGCTTAGTCCTTAAGATACTCGGGTGTTGTATGAAGACCGAGTAGTGGTGTTTTGTTTGACAAGGTCCAGTGCTACTACTGTTGCTAGAAACAGTCCTTCTGGGTGAAGTTATTTAACAAATATATAAAGATTGACTAATGTTAGTGGTCAAGGGAATCAAAATAAAATATGTATGCCTCGCATGGCATTATGTAAGTTATTTTAAAATGATGTGTTACAGATTATTAAGATTATATATGTATATTCAATTTCTCATGAATGTGGTTATATATTGCAAGCATATACTAGTAAAAAACTTTTAAAAATGAAGTTCTACGAGAAAGTTAACACCTTGCATTTTCCTGCTTTCCTTTGGGAAGCATTCAGAGCTCTTTCCATTGGTTTTAAGATTCTAAATTGTCTCTTGCATTTGAACTTTTGTCTGTCCCTGAGTGTGCCACTATTAGGGAGCAATGAGAGGTATGTGGGAAAGTAATAATGTTTACCACTACATTACAGAGTGCTAGAAAAATGCCTGAGGTAGTGGGTTACTATGGATGAGGGGGTGAATGAATGGATGGATGGATGAATCAAGTCTTCCTGTTGGCCAGTGAGATGAGGCAAGGGGAAAATATGCAGCAGTTTTTTCAGGACGAAGTAATACCTAGCACCTAGGCAGTTGAGTATTGTCTCTATGGTATTTTCGCTTTGGGTTGTTTTCTACTTGTATTGTTTTGACTTTCAAATTCATCCTGTATACTTAAATCATGCTGATTCTAACAAGATACTAGAAAACTGGATTTCTCCTTTTTTCTCTCCTATGCTATCTTTACTGGAATATTTTAGATATGTTTTCTAATGAAGAAGCAATTTCTTCTAGCACTTAAAAAAAAACATAAAAAGCATTAACTATAACTGCTGGCCAAAACTATTTAACAATTTCCATCGGTCTTTGTTTAATTACATTATTCTGCCAGCTTTCTCCAGAAATAATTGACTGAATCAAGTCATTTCACTGGGTATTTACAAAGACTAGACTTATCAAGGGTGTATCTGTCAGCTTCCGTTTGGCTTGGAAATGACTGCAGCTGACCTGGCAGTGCACATCTGCTATTGTGGGCTCAGCATATTTTCATAGTCACCAATTCAGTAAGATGACGGGAAGGAAAGAGAGCAAGGTAAAACTTTGCACTATTGTGTTCAGACTTATTTTGTAATTTTGTAATTTTTGCTGTAAAAAAGGAGAAAGTACAACTCTTGAGTTGGTCTACGCAAAGTGATTGAATAGTGACAAGCATGGCTGCATGCATGCACCTGTGTGTAGTTTTTAGAATATCTTGTCAAAGTGTGAACAGTCTTGAAGAAATCTACAAAGTTTGGATACTATAGACAAAGCTTAAACGTTGGTTTTATCAATCGTGATAAAAATGAATTACCTAGGGCAAGTTGTTAGCTATTGATTTTATATTCTGTAATAAAGTATTTTTGTTTTGGATTAAGTAAGATTTAATTTTGAAGGCATAATCTCAAGTGAAAAGCAGACAAAATGAAAATTAGGCTGGAGTTTAATTTTATCTCAGCCTACAGGAAATTCCACAAGACAGTGTCAATGTAAATTAAATTTTTAGGGACAGGATTTAGTTCAGCAGTGTAAGCGCCTGCTGGCAAGTGCAAGGTCGTGAGTTCAAACCCTGGTGCAAAAAAAAAAAAAAAATAAATAAATAAATAAATAAAATTAATTAATTAAATTAAATTTTTAAAGAATAGGGGTAGATTGAAGAATGAGGGTAGTACTGTTTAAAAATGTTAAAAAATGTCAATGTCTACTGCATAGGTACATTGATGCAGCAACTTCAGTTGTTGGTCTTTTCAAGAAATTCCAACTGTGACAATTCAATGTAATGTATTCATAGTGTTTATGCATAGTTTAAAATACGGAGAGATGGAGTGAATGAAAATGTGATTATTTTGGAAAATTACTCATTTTTTAAAAACCAGAAGAATAGTTGAGGTGATAAGCATCTTATTTATTATTTATGTACGTACTGGGAATTGAACCCAGGCCTTTGCACTATATACCCCAACTCTTTTTGTTTATTTACTATTTTATTTATTTATTTATTTATTTATTTATTTATTTTTGGCACCGGGGATTGAACTCACAACCTCGTGCCTGTCAGGCAGGCACGTAAGCCACTGAGCCAAACTCCTGGCCCTGGTTTTTTTGAGACAGGGTCACACTGTGTAGCTCAGGCCAGCCTTGCGCCTGCATTGTAGCCCAAGTCAGCCTCGAACTCACAACGCTCCTCCTACCTCAGCCTCCCGAGTGCTGGGATTAAAGGCGTACGCCACCATGCCCGGCCTTTATTTTTATTTTTAAAAATTTTATTTATTTGTTTGTTTTTTTGAATCAGGGTCTTGCTATACAGTCCAGGCTGGCCTTGAATTTGTGGCAATCATTTTGCCTCAACCTCCCAAGTGCAGGAATTTCAGGTGTGATCCACATGCCTGGTTTGTTGTTTTCTTTTTGCTTGTTTTGTTTTTTGAGACAGGGTCTTGTTAAGTCCCTGTGTTGCGCAGGCTGGCTTTAAGCTTCCAGTCTTCTTGCCTGAGCCTCGCAGAGTGCTGGTACTATAGGAATGTGCCATCAAGCCTGGCTATGATAAATGTTTTAGCAGGAACATTAAGTGAGACAGTTGAAGCTAATATAGTTATGCAGTGCATATAGAAAAATGTACCTAGACTTATTTCTCATTTGAATTTACACCATTTTAGCTACCTAGGAGCTCTTAAAGATGACCCCAGAGTAATTCAAAGTGAATTTTAGTATGTAGTACCATTTGTAATTTAAATTAAACTATCTCAATTGCAACCTGTAAGTTTGACGAAAACTTCATTTCATTTTATATCATAGTTGGTGTCACAGGATACGTTGGTGATACAGTTTTGTGGGCCCCCCCTTAAGAAAGAAAAATAGAGTACTGTAAATTGACATTCAGTTACAGGAATTTGGAAGCCTCAAGTAAGTGAGAAGACCTCAGGAGTGACCTTGCAAAACTTCAGATCAATCTGTTTCTGGTTAACATGTTTAATTTCAATGATATTGAATACAAACTCATTGTAACTAAAGACCAACTCAAATATCAGTGTGGTGGGTAAATGAGATAATTAAAAATTAAGACCTGTGTTCTAGCATAGGGTGATTCATTTGTTTCATTTTTCACTTACTGACTACAATATTCTTTTTGTTTTTTTGGTTTTTTTGGTACCAAGGATTGAACTCATAACCTCACATTTACCAGGCAAGTGCTAGAACTGTTGAGCTAAATCCCTAGCCCCTGACTACAGTATTCTAAAAGACATTATGGACGTATCACTGACTATAAAGGACTTATGCTTAAGGAACAACATGTGATTGATGCCCAACCTGAATTTCAGAAGTAGTTTACACTCTGCCCCTTTTAGTGGATGCAGTAGACTTATACATATTAATGACTCTGCGACTTCACTGGTAAGAAACAAATACATCACGCACACATATCAACTTCACCTGAAAGACATCTGGGGAAATGTTCCTTTGAAGAATTATCTCACTTAGCCTCCTTGACTATTGTAGCCATTCTCAGGTTTTCCTCTTCAGCTAAATGGAGTCTCTCATTCTTCTAGGTACATTTAATAAATTCTGCATTCCCAGCAGTATATTTTAGACAGACTAGCACACTTTGGACTCAGTTGGCTACTTTTATTAAACAGCACAACCCATTGAGGCAAAATGGGCTGTGGGTGTAAATAATTGCTTAACTGAGATGGAAGGACTAGCTCTTTATTCCCACATTTGTTCATGACTTCTGGGAAGACTTTCCTTATGCATCCTTCCACCTTCTCAAACGAGCTCTCTGGTTTGGTGGTGCTGCCTTTTTTGCCTGTTTGTAGAAGTTGCTACCCTCAAGTGTGAATACCACCCAAGCAGCCATTGCACAGGCCCAAGCAAGAGTAAGAGTGTATCCTTTCTGCAAAGTATTTCTTAATGTAGAGGCCTGAAAGGAGTCCCTTTCCTCAGTGTGGTGTGGAACGTAAACCTAATGCCAGTTACCCCACCATTTTTAGAATAATTGCCACTTACCCAAACATTTCTGAGTTCCTTATAAATTGGTCCCCTCAGTCCCTTAACCATTTTAGTAGTTCTCCTCTGAACTTGGTCCAAGTTTTTCATAATTTTGGTTAACAAGGTGCTCTGCAGGGAATGCTGTGTCCAGGTGCAGTAACCTTGCTAGGGCATTTGGTGCAGTAGGAGGGAGCATGAGAAAGATGACAACCATCTCGTATACCTTAGGCTCTCATAAACATGTGGCAGCATTCCAACCAACAGAGTTGAGCTCACAGTAGATGAATAGGTGAGTGGACTGGAAGTGGCCCCTTTCCTCATTTAGGTGAAAAGAAAAGCCAGTGGCCACTGGCTTGCAAGCAAGTAGTGAAAATATGTGTGAATTTGAGGAAATCTTTCTCCTTAAATAATGTTGCAACTATGCTTAACTTTAAGAAATCATTCTAATACAGAGGATGAGAGGATCTTAACAGGGATATTTCAAGGGAATGCAATGGCCTAATCTGAAAGTTACCATTTTTCCATTCTTTATACTGTATGTGTATAAATAACATTATTACAGTGTTGTTTATTAGTTTCATTTCCCATTTTTAACAGACCAGAAAGGATGAAACATAGAAGTCGCTTGAAATTGAATAACTTTCTCAGGATCAAGAAAAAGAGTAAATGAAACAGTCAAAGTTATATTCTAAGAATACACAGTTTCAAGACCTGGACTTTTCACTTGACTAAACAAACAAGCAAACAAAACAAAATATTCTTGCCCATAACATGTTTCCAATACTGATTGGGGAAATTTGATCCAAATGCTGATTGGCAAATCTTTTGATAATTGTTCATGGTTTTCTTTTGTAGTCATTAATTTACCTATTTTCTTTTTTATAACTTTTATGCAAAAAATAAAATTTTGCAGACCATAGCATCTAGTACTAAGGAAAAAATAAGTTAGTTTGTTCGGGCTCTAGGAGACTATCAAAGATCAGAAGGAAAAATTATTACGTTTTAAATACAAAACTCAAATATCTGAAAATATGAAATACTGTACTCTTATTTCTTGATACTTGGGACATTAAAATAAATATGTAACAAATCTGATGCCAAGACTAGTTAAGTATCATGAACTACCTGAAAAAATACACAAGTAAATTAGTCATGCATGGATTCACAACATACTTTTCTGCCCATTAATATCTGACCCATATTTAAAATCTACCAATAAGTCAGGCATGGTGGTGTTCACCTGTAATCCCAGCACTATAGGAGTCCCAGGCTGGAAGAGTGCAAGTTCAAGCCCAGCCTGGGCATTTAGTGACCTAGTGAGATCTTCTTTAAAAAAAATATCGAAAAGGATTGGGCATATAGTTTGGTCCAAAGGCCCTGGGTTCATTCCCCAATAATGAAAATGAATAAATAAATAAATACATGACAATTGCTATAAAATAAAAGTAAACAATAACTACACCAGAAAAAATATAATAGCAATTAATATCCATGTTATTGTAGCATTTGAAGGATACTTTTTATGACCATGAGAGTTTAAGAATTGAAATGCTATTGTTTTTCACAATGTTTCTTGTTACTGGAATGTTTCTTGTTACTGAGATTCTCAAACATTGTCAACATAGGATTAAAGGCTATTGATACTGGAATTAGGCCTTTATTTCAAGCTCTTTTCTGTATCATGTATTTTTCCTTGACCATGCCACAATGATTACTTCCTAACTAAATCTCTAATCAAGTGAGTATTTTCGGAAAATAGAATACTACTATTGACTCCAGAGTTAGTCTTCCTTCCTCTGGCCAAGCATCTCTTTGTATGAGCGCTATTTAACACTGGTGGCTGAATTCTGGACCTCAGCATCTCCTTTGAACACAGCTGGACTCTCAGGTAGTTTGGTCTTTGGGGTCTAATATACCTAAAATAACTTTGAATAGTTAAATTTGACCACGTGTGAAATGGCAGTTGCCTTTTAATTTTAATGGAATATTTTAGAACATTTTTATGGAAAAGCTCTTAAAATTCTTTTTTTCACTACCTTAATGAAAGGGGAAAATGTGTTGCTGTAGCTGTTTTTTTTTATATAATAAATTTAAAGCAGTTCCTGCAAATCTTAACAAGTAAAATCAAATATTTAATGCATTTGGCAGAATGCCTTTATAAAATTATGGAACAAAAAATATTCTGGATGTAAGGTTTTTTTTGGAATAAAAAAACTGAATTTCTAAGAGTGCTTACATCATGTACCAATGTTTTTAAGTTAATTTGCTATGTAGAATTATCAGACTATATCGTTACCACATTAGTACTGTTGCGATGGAAGGCTTGCACACAGATTTTTAGATAGAACAGAAAATGAGATTCATAAATATGAGTATTGCAGACAGAAACCCATAAATATGACTGTTGCAGATAGAAACCCATATTTGTTTGACATATGCAAATTAAGGTAATCCCATACCTGCTTTTGATGTAAACTACAGTAATAAAGATTATATGGGCACCCTACTTCTGAAGCTTCACAAAGGCAGATTCTTTGCTAATAATGTCTAACAAAAGGTACCTAGAACAAAGACAAAAAACCTGATTTGCTGATTTCCATAGTGTAAATATAAAATGCAGAGCAAAGGAGAGAGGCATGTAGTTGTTTCTTCTTACCAGCTGGTACCAGCATAATCCAGCAGAATACTGAAGAGGAATTCTTTTACATTTTCTGAACATATAATACAAAAAACCATCAATTACAAAGACCAACTTTAGTGGGAAAAATACTGGTTAAGTAAGATGGAGTGGTTACCAATACTATAGTTGTGGAGCACCTAGGAAAGTTTTGAGAGGATTTAGTTCTATCAGATGGAGCATGTTGAGCAAATAGTCACTAAGGAAAGTAGCTTCGGGATAAGAGACTTGATAAAATGAATAGAAGTAGAAAAAAATTAAGGCAGAGACATTACTTTTAAAGAATCTTTAGCACTGTTCTACTCGAAACGAGCTTTCAGCTGGATGCTTCAAAGTTATCATCCCCTGTATGATAGTATGTTAATGTGTTTCTGGAAAAGATATCTTCCACAAAAGCATCTTATTAAGATAATTGTAGCTAATATTTATTTCAGCAGTCTCTATTCTAAGGGTTTCTCATGTCTCAAATAAACAGAACAACGTTCTTATTCCTTCCATTTTGCAGAAAAAGAAACTGAGGAACAGAGTTTTAAATAACTTATCCAAGTCACCACACCTAGTAATTGGCATTTATTTTGGCAGTCTGACCCAAAAAGTTATGTTTTCAGTCGAGTATTTCTAAAAAGCCTAGTTGTCAGTGCATTTAGCCAATAATTTTGAATTTTTTTAATAATTCCTTATAGTAACAGAATGTGTGCATAGGAGACATAGTAAACTGTTGTTTTATTCAGATGGGTACATGGTTTTATTCAGATAAAGGTATTTTAAAGTTAGAACAATTCTGTGTTAGATAATTTTTGGATTACATTAATAAAATGAGGATTTAGTAGTGTCTTAGTTACTTTTCACTCATTGCTGAGACAAAATACCTGATGCCCAAAATTAGGAAAGGAAAGGTTAATTTCTTACAGTTTCTCGGGGAGGTTTCAGTCCATACTTAGTGGGCTCCAAGGCAGCATGGCATGGCAGGGCAGCCATTCATGGTGGCCACCAAACAACAAAGCGTGCTAGAGAGAGAGAGATAGAGAGAGAGAGAGGAAACACGGCAGCAAGCAAGAGGAAGACCCTCCTTTACACTGTATCTCAGCTCCACCCCTGGGTGGATGCAGCACTCACATCACCAATCCCAGCTCTAGACAACAAACCGAACACAAGCACCAGACTCAGCCCCATCAAAAGTATATGAGAACTTGGGGGTACATAGTATCACCCAATACAAATAGTAATGTGGTTAAGCTACACACTTACCTTTAATTAATGGAAATCATCTATAAAGAAACTATAAATTTGGACTCTTTATGTTGTTTACCTCGTGGCACCTTGCACACAGACAAACAAGTTATATGAGCATACATTTACATAGACACATATATCACAGGTATATATATATATGGATATGGAAGTAAGGAAATATAACAAGATAAAATAACCATATGAAAATTAAAATGGCCGGGAGTTTGGCTCAGTGGCTCAAGCTTGAGGTTGTGAGTTTGATCCCCAATGGCACAAACAAAAAATACCCAAAAAAAAAACAACAACAAAAAAGAAAATTAAAATGGAGCAATGAGAAGAAATAACACGAAAACCCATGTTTTGAAATTTTATATTCTCTAGAGTTTAATCTGTTTTTGTTCTAAATCCCTTCAGAGCCATAACAGGGTGGAATGATTGTAATGTCATATTTTTAAAATAATTTCTTAAACCCAGAGTGCTTAAAGAAACATGAGAATTTTATATATGTGGTAATAAACTTAACTAGGAAATTCAATAAGGAATGTCTTCAGCATATTAAGAACCTAATGTGTGTTTCACTTTTTTAGGGGAAAGATAGAACCCAGGGCTTTTTGAATGCGAGGCATGCACTTTACCACTGAGCTTTCCCCTCAGCCTTCATTTTATAAAATAGTACTAACTGATTAATAATTCACTGGCTAGAGCGGCCAAATCATGAAGTCCAAGTGTGCAGCAGCAGCTTGATCTGGTTTTACTTCATGCTGAAATGGATCGATAGGTATGTAGATAATTTTGTGCCATGGTTTATGTCATAAATTTTTAGTATGGGATATAATTTGTACTTTTCAATCTGATAATGTTTTTTTTTTTTTTTGCAGGGGGGTTGTTTTGTGGTACTGATGTACCACCATACCTAGCTTAATCTGATATGGTTTTAATAAAGATTGTGAAAGAAATTCATTGATTTAAATTATGAAGCACCTTCAGTTAGTGAGGTATTAGTAGGTAAAAAAGAAAATATGCTCAAATTGGATAATCGAGCAGAATTTATTGAAGAAAATATTGACAAAGGTGTGCCCTATAGTAATGAAAATTAACAAGGGGTGATACCAACAGCCTAAGCCATGACCCTCAAGGCCTAGCGGGACCAAGAGAAGTGGTGCCAGAACCCACAAGATTTGTAGCTGTTGGAAATATTTTACTTGTAGGAAAATGTACCCTGACAGGAGTTGTGGACATATGCAGAGAAAGTCAGCCATAGTCATCCTGCAGCCAATAGGGTGGGAGCTGGGAAAATAAGTACCCTATCTTCTTTTTGCCATAGGCTTCTTTCACAAAACTAACCCCACTAGAAATCAAAGAGAGAAATTCTGATTATGTGGTCATAGAAGCCAACTTCCCAAGGTAGAGAATAGAGAGGAGCAGAGGACAGATTTTACCATTCCTGTTGTGGTTTGTTTAAATGTCCCCCCCTCCCTCTGAAAGCCTCATGCAGTCATGGAGGCAGCTGAATCTGGCATTTGTGATTGGTTCATTGTTTAGCACTGGGATTGGTGGTGTGAGTGCTGCACCTGCCCTGGGGCAGGGAGCTGACATACAATATAAGGGAGGGAAGGAGATGTGCTTTTCCCTTTTTTGCCCTTTTTGCCAACATGAACTGTTTTCCCTCAGCCACACCACCCTGCCTTGGAGCCAGCTGAGTATGGACTGAAACTTCCAAAAACTGTAAGCTAAATAAATCTTTCCTTCCCTAATTTTGAGCATTAGGTATTTTGTCTCAGCAATAAGAGAAAAGTAACCAAGACAGTTCCTATGGTTATATATTTCTAGTAATGCATAAGAATTCTAGTTTCTCCACATCTTTGTCAACACTTGCTGTTATCATTTAAAAGTGATTATTATTATCATTTAAAAATTATTATTATTTAAAAATGTAAGCATTTAGTGACTGTGTATTGGTAGCTTATTGTGATTTTAATTTGCATTTTCCTCTTGAAATCTGGTGTTATCTTTTCATGTGCTTATGTGTCATCTATTTCATTTCTTTAATAAAATTCTACTCAAGTCTTTTAGCCCATTTTAAAAATTGAATTGCATATTTTTGTATCATTGACTTTGAGGATTCTCTTTCACTTCAAACAAAAATAATTATTGACCACTGTTCTTTGAATGCAGTTGCAAACTCCTGATCTTTCCCTAAAATTAATTTATCCTCATATAGAGTTAGAAAGCTTTCCTTCTGTTTATGTGATCATTTTGGAATAATTTCCTGTCTTATCATTTTTAGTTAAAAGGTTTAGTTCATTTATTTTTCTTTTAAGTTAAATGACTTCACTTAAGGCTATCTTTTTCCTGTATTTGAAAACTTTCAGTAAACTTGTCTGTAGTGTTATAATTTGGATGTGCAGTGTCCCCAAAGGTTCGTGTGTTAAAGGCTTGTTCCTTAATGCTGTATTGTTCAGAGATGGAACTTTTGGAAGATGACTGAATCATGAGGCCTTTAGATTCATCAATGGATTAATCCATCAGTGGATTCATAATATGATGGCATTATTGGGAGATCATGGAAATTTAGGAGGTAAGACCAAATATAATTTGTGTTAAACGTTTAGTAAAGTCATATGCCTGTTTTATCTGCCTGGGAAGACTGTTTTGGCTGATTTTCAGAGCGTTTCTGTGCTATAGCCTTATCAATAAAGACCCAGGGTGAGTCACACTTGCAGAAACTGCCAACAAGAGACTTTTATGTGATAAATTTTCCCACACCAAAAAATCCAAATGATTTACATTGACATGAATACTTACAGGTATTTTGATTTATACCAAATTAGTCATTAGTTAAATTTAGAGATTTGTCTTATTTATATTTTTAGCTTAAGTAAATTTTTGCTTCTTAAGTTTATTTATATTTAATTTGTTAAAGGAGAAGTGGTTTGTTTTGGCTTACATAAATTTTATTTTAGAATTAACTTTATGGTGAAAATTCATAACCAGTTCATAATTCTATCAGAACATTTTAGACAACAATAAAAGATAATTTTATTTAAGAAAAATAAAAGAAACCATTAAATTCCCTCAATCTTAAGCATAAATTAAAAATCTAAAAATTCTACTTTCATTATATTTAAATACAAGTGTCAAGAGCTAGCTCCCTACATGTTGCCAGCACAATCCATGAGCAGGGTAGAACTTGGTTTGTTGTTTACCACTGTAAGAAAATACTACATCATAAAGCATTGGCCATGTCTGAGAGGAGGAAGGGAAGAAGGTAAGAGCAGAATTTATTACATATAGGAAGTTTGGTTTAAGCTTGCTCTTTCAAGGTGAGGACTTGATTAAGACTGTGTTTGAATCATAATAGCATAGTCTAGGGTCAGTAGAAGGAACAGAGGGAGGATTTTGAGACATGGTAGAGAAAGAATCCAAACCATAAATCTCGGTACTTTCCATTAAAGAGTTGATGGGTCTTTGGGGAAATTCCTGTTATGCATAATCAAATCTTCTGCTTGTCAGACCAGTCCTGTAAGAAAAAAAAAAAAAGCTAATGAAAATTACAGAATAGTACAATCACGTCAAGGTGGGCAGTAAGATGTAGTTTCCTTTCTCAGTGTCCAGGCTGTATCGGTAAATAGTTTTGGTTGTCAAGAATTATCTGGATTGTGTGATCCTGCATTTGCACAACAACTAAATCTCACTGAAATCCTCCTAGGAAAAAAGTTTCACTTGAAGTGGGACTATTGATATTCTGAAGTCCTTGGATCATGATATGGTTATTTGAAGTTAACACCTGGGAGATCAAAGACTTAAAAGCAAGGCCACTGCCCAGCTTGGACAGGAGCAAGGCATGTGGGCCACTTACTCTAACCATTATGACTTTTTAAGTGATAATGGAAGTGTTAGCTACCCAGAAACAATAGTGGGACTGAGACCTGGTAACATCTAAGCAATTTATTTCTAGAGTGATTTGTGAGGCTATCAGCACTGGATTACCAACAATCTCCAAGAGAAACCTCTTAGTCTGGCTGCTGCAACAAAATATTATTAACTAGGTAGCTTAAATAACTTTTGTTTCCCACAGTTTTGCAAGTTTGAAGTTCAAGATTAGGGTGCAAGCATGGTTGGATTTTGGGTCAGGGCCCTCTATCCAACTTACAGAGAACTGTCTTCTTATATCCTCACTTGGGGCTGAGATACAGGAAGAAGGAGAAGGAAGAAAGAAAATAGGAAGTGAAAGAGACTTCCTGTCTTCTTATAAGGGCACTAATCCCATCCTGAGCTCCATCCTCATGAACTATCACTTCCCAAACACCATCACATGGGTGATTAGGGCTTCAACTTACAAATTTTAGGGAACACAGTATTTAGCCCTTAGCAGATGGCTTTAAATTATTTTTTATTTGGCCTCTAGCCAGGCCCTAAAACAACTAACACAATGCATGTAAGATAAATAGGTCTCTCTTGGGAAAATATATGTATCAGTTTCCCACCACCATATAATAAGATCCAAATTTTCCTTTTATTAAAATTTATGTCAAGGCTTCTGCTTGTGTGCCATTTTATTATTTTGAAGCTTCAAAAGAGATGTGATAAAGTACCAGTGCACAAGTCAGATTATTCTGTGTGTATTTACTGAATGAAAAAAAATGTAGATGCACAATGTAAGTTACAAAAAAAAAAAAAAAAAAAAGGAAGAGGAGAAAATAGATGAGTATGAGGAGAAAATAAATATTTTAAAGCCTTTTTCCATGATGCTTACAGATATTTCTTGTTCTCAGAAGTTACAGGGCAAGACAGGGCCTTTTCCTTTTTGTGGCTTGAAACAACTTTCCTGCCAACCACCATCTAACCTCTGTCACTAGAAAGCTATGTGCTGGCAAACTGGTCTCAATAGTTCAAGGTTAGAGAACCCGAGCCAACGCCCGAGGGTGGGACAGAACCTAGGCGCCAAGCAGTGTCCTCAGGCTGCTAATTTGCTGGACACACAGAGCACTGTTCTGTAACGTCCCCCTGGGCTGTGGGTGAGTGGAACCCATTAACATTTAAAAATATTTGCAGAAATCAAAGATGGGGAGGGGGGAGTATTTCTGGAGGGCCAGTACTCAGTGCACTTTTATGCATGCCAAACTTTGCTGGCATGGCTTAGGACTTGATAGAGAACATCTGGGTGACTGCTGTAGAAGCGTATAGATGTGGCTGAGGGCAGGGAACAAAGGGGGCTTGTGAGGGAATGTTGCAGTGGGGGAAATGCTCTGTGTAAAAGAGGCCTTATTTAATGCCTATCCTATGCCAAACTGGGGGGCACAGAGTAGGGTAGGAAGGGAAGTTATTTTGCCCTCATGTTGCCCTGGTAACGAACGCTGGAGACTGAGTGGCAGCATGGAACTGGCCCATGGGGCTGCAGAGATCCTTTTTTCCACTGTTAGACAAGTGTGTTAAGGTCCAAGATGCAACTAACAACCACCACCATAGATGGCATCCTAGTGCTGCCTCTTCTCTGGGAGTTTCTTTGTCTGGATGCATGAGTAGTGGATATACATTATGAAGGAAGAAAGGTTCTGCTGAGGTGAGACAGAGTTCTCATTGGTTCTTGATCACCAATCCATTCACATGGGTACAAGGTAGCATAAGTTACATATCAAGAATAGGTATATTTCAAACATAGAAGTGCTCTTATTAGCTGAAGGTTAAGATCAGATTAATGAAAATTCTGCCATTTTCATGTAAAATTTCACATTGGATTCTGATCTATACATGCCTCAGTTTACCCAGTGTGACTGTTTTGGCATTTAGTAAATAATAGCAATATTGATATAGGATAGGAACACTATCTTAGAGTGGTTAACGAGACTGAATAAACTACTATGTCCTTTACACAGATAGTGCTTGTGAATACAGGGTAGTCTATGGGCAGCAATAAATGTGGTGTCATATGCTTCATTTACAGTGTCCTTTTTCTCCTCTTTCCTTTGCTTCCCAGCTCACTGCTCTCCCCTGACTCTACTCCAAACAACTTTTCCCACATTACTCATATTGCTAAGGACTCTTTGAGAATTTGTGTAAGAACTCAAACATTAATACTTGAAGCTACTATAGGAGTGTGCTGGGATGGGGCTAGAGACTCACCTCATTCATTCAACAATAATTTATAAAGTGGCTACTGTGCTATGGGCCCTAGGGATATCGTACTCAACAAGACAGTCCCTGATTTCCAGTATTGGGACACCCAGATGATATACTTACTGTTTTAGATATTAGATTCTGGCTTGCCTGAGACTGGGTAGACAAACCTTCATTCAGTTGTCTTGGTTCTCCTGATTTCTTCTGTTTTGAATCAAATCTTGCTAATTAGATTGTTCACACTGGTTTTAAACTGATGTTGCCTGTTCTATCCTTTATCAAACTGGTAGTAAAATCGTAAGGTTGTTCTGAGGACTCGAGTTTTAGGTGCTCTGGTATTCATGATTATATACATGTGTGTTGGTGTGATATGTATTCTGAAATAGACTGACTAATGTTACATGTTTGGTTTTGGAAAAACAATTTTTAAACTATTATTCTACATTTGTTTAAAATTTGAATTTACCTTAACTTTATGTTAAGAGTTACATTTTGCTAGCTCTGCATGATGGTGCATGCCTGTAATTCCAGCACTCCAGAGACTGAGATGGGAGGATTGCTGAAGGTTTGAGGGTAGCCTGGGCTACACAGTGAGTTCAAGGTCAAACAACTGCATAGTGAAATCTTGGCTTAAAAAGTTACATTTGATTTGCAGTGCTTTTATGTTTTTAATTGCTATCTAGTATTTTAAGACCTTCCTTTACTATTAATTTATTCTGAGACTTTCTTCTCCTTTCCCCAAGTAATAAACCAGATGCCTTTGAATGCCAAGTTTATGGTCAGTTATTTTGAGAGTGTTTAGAACTAAAACTATTGGAGATTAGCTCAGATCTTATCAGATATTCTTTCTGTAAATTATAATTATAATAAACTAATAGCCTTCTCTTGATCAATATTTAGTTGATATAAGTTATGATCTACCTTTTCTGGGAAAAAGTATATATTAACTATATTTTACCATCTTAGAATGACTATGTGTATGCTAGTAAGAAACTGTACCATGGATGACTAGCTCTGTTTCATATATATATATATATATATATAAACACATATATCACTTTTTTTGGGTACTAAGGGTTGAACCCAGAGTCTCACACATGCTGGGCAAATGCTTGATCACCGAGATACTTTCTCAGCTCATGCCATATTTTTATGACTTTATTGTCCTATAGACAAATATCATTCCTATGTATCTGCGTATTTTGAACATAGTTGGTACTTAAATAGAACTTACATTCCTGAAATAAAACATCTTAAGAAATGAGGGAAAAGAATATTAGTCTTAGTCATGTCACTAGATACAGAAATTGACTCGAAATTCTAAAAATATCTCAAACTTATCCAACCTATTTTAAGAGCAAACCAGTGTGTGTATGTTTGTTTCTCTCATCCTAAAGTTTTTGGGTCCCTATCATATTATGTTGATACTAAAATGCCAGAAATGATTCATTATGTTCCAAATAAAATCTAGAAATTGTCATCAACTCCAGGAGTGTTTCTCTGAAATCACTATCATGAAAATAATTAAATGTAGATTAACGCCTTTGAAGATTCTACTCCTTTTATATTTTCTTCATTGAATTCACTGTAAGTCATTTCAAATTAATCCTCCATTGAAGAGTAGTTTTAGTAAAGCTTCCAAATCATAATTCCTTCTTAATCTATATCCAATCACAAATATCTTCTGGATCTATTCCTTTTCTTTACCTAAAAAATCAAAACATAGCAACCTGTCTTGACTTGCAAGGCAATTGAAATGTCAGAAGCACCCAGTCTTACAAATGTAAGGGCTTATTCAAGTAATATACGTGGTTTTTCAAGAGCCTCTGAGTTTGATGTTTGGGACATCAAGGATGCCAAGGAAGCATCTCAAGGGCTACTGCTTAGTTCTTTGCTGTTCTTGGGATAAAAAATCTGCTTACAGAAAACCATGGAGTTACCCAGATGGACTTGAAGACTGCCCCAGATGCTGTGGATGATCCAAAAGCTCTTTGTTTTCCACGACTGACTTTATTACCTCCTTTCAGCACACTTGTGGATGAACCCAGATATCTCTCATCCAGTATGCCATCTGCAAAACAGTTCTGCTCTTTCTGTCAGTCTCAGCTTTGGCATGTACAGTGAGATTCTAGCAATAGAGTAACCACCGTCTTTATGTATCTTTTGTGCAAGGAGATGTAGCAAGTTCATTGAGTTCCCTGATAATCTCTCATGAACTCTACAACCTCCAGTGTTATCTGAAATACTGGCTGTTCATTTCCTATCCACTTGGTCTTGAACTCATCCTTATTTGAACTGCTTTATGGACCAGATCCTAAAACTAGCAAAATCCAAAATCTTTGTCACAACTCACTCAACAATCATCCACAACCTAACACTGGTAGGATTAAATTGTCTCTAGTGTCTTCATCTCATTATAATTTAAAAGTGCAGCCATTCTATTGATGTAAGTATCAGCTGATAATTTTGAAAATATTATTTTTCACCTGTAACCATGATTTGTCATTGAAACAAAGTTTCCAAAGCACTCAGAAATTTGGTAGCAGATGAGATCTTGAGATTTGGTTTTGCAGGGTGGTGCAAATCATCTTGAACTGGGCATTGCTGCCCAAAGAAAGATGACTTTTTGATAAGATACTCTTCTAATTAAAAAGTAGCATTAATGACTAACTACTATCAAAAATGTGGTTGGTAGCTGGGCTTGCCTGTAATCCCAGAACTTGAGAGGCTGAGGCAGAAGGATCACTAAAAATTGAAGACCAGCATGGGCTACATAGTGACTTTAAGATAAGCCTAAACCACATTGTGAGAGCCTGTTTCAAAAAAACAGACAAAAAAATGAAGTTGAACCAGGTATAGTGAAAAATGCATAAAATTCCAGCTACTCAGGAGACTGATGTAGGAAGATCACAAGTTTGAGTACACCCTGGGCAACTTAGAGAAATTCTGTCTCAAATAAAAAGAACAAGAAAATGGCCTGATGATGTAGCTCAGTGGTAGAGTACTTACCTAGCATACATGAAACCCTAGGTTCAATCCCCAAGACCTCTGAAAATAATAGGCAGGTATTCAAATAATGCAAAAAAGTATGAGTATAATGGAATATATATGACTTCTATAGCAAAATTCAGCCAAACTCAGTATGAACAAAAAATGCTTTGCTCTTATAGAAAAGTTGGACATATCAATACAAGAGTCCAGTGAAAGAGTGACATGTTAAATTTATATAAAACTGACAATTATAAGACTGATATTTATTTTTCTATTTTTATTTTTTGAAACAAATGCGAGATTAACAGTTCTGTAAAGTAATAAGTTTTTATTCAAGGATCTTGCCCATCTGACTTGAAATTACTTCTTTTAAGAGAAATTATTACAAAGATGTCTGACAACATCACCACAATGAAATCTCTGGCAGCACTTGGCAGAACCACTCAAGCTAGTACCCTGGTGTCCATAATCAGTTTTTAACTCCATTTGCCAAGGAGAAATTAAAGGCATCAGTTTATCTCCTTCCTGAATATGCCTCATGGGGAGAGTATGTTGTCCCTAGTGATGTTTAAATAGTTCTCCAGCTGGTGGGTTTCCATAGGTGTTTCTTGATCTTTTTATAACTTCTTCCCAATATTGAAAAATCTTATATTTCTCAAAATCTTTGTATGACCTGCATGAAGAAAGAGAAGTCTAGGTGATGGTTGAGGAGAAGGGGAGCAAACATTCCTCCATTTGTTTCCTGTTTTCTGAGTTCCTTCACCAACTAACAAGATGTTATCAGAATTTCTTCTGTTGCTTTTGGAACATTTCTTACTGTTTATTTTTTCTAAATATAAAAAATATAATCTGGAGCATATTTTCTTCAACCTATATACATTCTACTCTTAGGTTCTGGTCCCCCCTGTAGGTATGCAACCTAGACAGTGAAACAATGGAAATAGCATTGTTTCTCAACTGTTCAAAATAAACTAAAGTTTTGGAGCACAGAATATATTTTTAACCACTTTGGGTATAAAAAGATGGAGTTGGTTTATGTATACCGCAAACTATAATTTCTTAATTGTTGAGCCAATGGTCTGGAGGGGTTATGGGCAACCGCTAACTTCAGAGGACAATGAAAAGGCTCTTATATCTCTCTCAACTTATCCACCCAAGTACAAGAGGAAGAAATTCTGAAAAGGTATTCTGAAGCTACTAATGATTTCTAGCTAGTATTACTCTGAATGCTACTGAGCTTTCAATGATTTTTTTGGTCTCTTTTAGTTGATAAACTTCTTCATTGATGGATGATAACATATCTTGATGTCCTTTACCCACAGAGTTCTTAAAATGACTTTGAATTATTGCTGAAATCTACATTTTAAAAAATTGTCTTTTCAGATTTATGGCCACAAATAATTTAGAAAAATAGATGCTGTATGTGGGATTTCTGGACTTGTCGTGACCTCTCGCTGTAATGACAGTATGCTGCTCCTCTGTGTTTAGTTCACTTAACCTTTTGTAAAGCCTTTTAGTCACGTCTCTGGTCTCTGATCCTCTTGGGTCACCATCTTCTCGGCTCTTGCTCTGTGCCATCTTAAGCGTTCCTATTCATGTGCCACTTAATCTTCATAGTGGTGTGTACTGCCAGGGTAGTCAATGTTACCCACCCTTTCCAGATGCAGAAACTGAGGTTCAGAAACATTGAGATCTTGTCTAAGGTCACTCAACCAATGAGTGATGGAGCTAGATATCTAACCTAGATATGGCTGATTCTAAAGCCTATGACCTACAATGTAATTCCGGTTACATTCTGTGGTTCCTCACTGCAAAATACTTCTGGAGCTCATCAATTCACTCAATCTGTCTTGCCTGGACTCTTGATAAAAGAATATACTACCTGGGACAATGTGCTGGTGCTATGTTGGTGCTCTCATTTTTTGGTCTCCTCTTATCACTGTGATATAGACACTATTGCTAAGTAAGTCTCTAAGTAGTTCATTTAGACCATTGTATATGGTTGTCTTCTTTCATCTTGTAGAGGTAATTTTTCTCTTCAAATGTGAGTAGAATAGGAATAAGTTTTCACTAAATTTAAATAGTATGTGAGGAACTGCTTGTAGACAGTAAAGAATTTCCATTGTCCTGAATTAACAAAATCTACCCATCACCACAATTTGACACATCAAAATATTTGTGTGAAAACAGTCCAAAACATTGCTGTCATAAGATCTTGGTGTGCTGACTTTGTCTCTGGGGTAATTTTTTGCAAATTGAAAGATGCTAATTATTGGGAATTTAAGAACCCAAGAAGGTCTTGATGATGGCAGTAAATTTGACAGCCAACTTCATTTCTCTCAAGTATCATTTCTTTGCAATAGTATCATGTCACCTGGTAAAAGTCAGTTTTGGAGCTTACATAATCAACTAATGTTGCTATGCTGTAAGGTTGAGAAGTAAAGTCAAGTTTTGTGATTAGAACCGATTCCTTTTTATGACAGTACTTTTATAATTAGAACCATTCCTTTTCAAGACAGTTGAATTTTACAAAATATTTCAATTACAATACTATGAAATGAGGGAGGGTGTCATTTTTATGTAATGAATGTTAAGTATTCTCTGAGAAGGTGCAAATGAATAAATGTTAACATTAGACATTGAATGCTGGTTAACAACAAAGATATTTTAATAAGATATAGGGACAAAACTGAACAATACATTTAAAGACCAAAATTTTATTATTCAAATATTTGGCATTGTTTTTCCATTTAAAACTAGGTTGTTAAATGAAATAATTTTGAGTTGTATCTATGGTGCAGATGCTATTTTTAAAAAATCCAAAGATTAACCTTAATTTATAGTTTACAATTTCAATATAATTGTTAATGAAGCAGTTCACAAATACTAAGAGTATTTTTAAGTAGATATCAAGTTCATTGAATTATTAACTAGACTCTTTGAGTGGTCTTATACATTTTCAGATTTTTAAATTGGCTGATACAGAATAGTTCAAAAATATTTTCTTCCACTGAAACAGAGAAATAAAGAAAGTAAGTTGCATGATAATTAGAAATTATTTGTTGGTTTCCAAAGTATGGAAATGTAATAAAGTTTTTTCCAACAAGTGCCATATCATTAAATTCTTACTGGATGCAATCATTATATCTAAGACTATGCTGCAGATGAGTATTGCTTTTCCCCAAGGAGTACATTTATTGTTTTGAGAACATAATATAGCTTTCTTGGAAGGAGTTCTGCTGGATGGTTTCCCTATTATTCACAATTGGGTTATGTTGAGTTTATAAAAGTAGGAGATATGTCTGTTTATTTCATTGATATGTACGTCATGTCTGCAAGATCCTGGGAAAGATACATAGCTCATACCCGTCTCCAAACTGCAGAAAGATAACATCTGGTGGTATTTATTTTGGGGTAGTACCATTTGCCTTTTACAATAAAAGGACATGCCACATCTTCATTTTATTGTAATAACTATGAAACAGAGCACATGAGAAAAATGGCATAGTTTATAGAATTTGTTCAATATATAGGAACTAGTTAGTGTCGGAACCAGGGTTAGATCCTGTCTTTTAATCTCTAAACTAAAGAAATCAGAAGGGTGCCCTGTGGTCCTGGTTTACCAGTTGTTTGCTATGCAGACTTCAATGAATCACCATCTTTGGTCTCTCAGATTTCCCAGCTGTATAATAGTGGCTTTGGGATTGATCATCTCTAATATTTCTTTCAGCTCTGAAGTTCCAAGATCCTTTCCTCTAAGGGAAGAAGTGTGATAACCCTAAAGAAAGATCATGCTGTTGTCAACAGTTTCCCCAATTTTCAGTAAGAAATCTAGATAGAACTAAGTTTTTATTTTTATTTTTTTAAGAGGTATCTCTTTTACCCTCTTCTCCTGAAATGTTCCATTGCAGGCCAGGGCTTTTGCCTCTTTCTCTTTCTCTTTTTTTTTCTATTTATTCTATTCTATTCTATTCTATTCTATTCTATTCTATTCTATTCTATTCTATTCTTCTCTCTCTCTCTCCCTCCCTGCCCCTCCTCCTGCCTCTCCTCCTCCTTCTTCTGTCTCTCTATCTCTCTCACTCTCACTCTCTTTCACTCTCTCTTACACTGAAGACTGAATCTTGGGTCTTCACACTGAACTACATCCTCAGTCCTTTTTAAAATTTTTAAAATTTTGAAAGAGGCTCTTGCTAAGTCACTACATCATCCAAACTAATTGAATTTATGATCCTCCTGTCTCTACCTCCCAAGAACTGAAATTATAGGTGTGCACCATTTTCACTGCTGTGGTCCCCACTTTTAAACTCTCTTTTTCCAAAGTATCTTTGGCTCCTTTGATCATGTTAAATCATTTTACATTAGAAAACTCTGAGAAGTCTCTTCAATAACAGTAGAATTTGCCCTCTAATGACTCATCATAAGAATTTGCTATCACTTCCACACCATCTTCGATGAGCTCATTAAGACTATCTGGTTGTATAAATCATGGTATTTTAGGAATTAAAGGCATATTAAGTACAAGACTAAGGCAGTCAGATCCACCATCAAGTTAGATGTCTTTCCAAATACATGTTGTTTATATTTCATCCTACCATTACTTGTCAATATTTTTCTAGTATATTTTTTTTTATTCTGGTGAAAGAATTGTTTCAAAATCCTTAACACCACCTCAGTATCACTGATAAAAATAAATGTGCATATTGTATCAGTCTTTCCTGCAAATCCAAATGTAGTCAGTCACTCTGGATTTGCATTGAGCAAAAAACTTAAAATTTAATATTTTCTTCCAAAGACTCAGTTTATTGAATGACCAGAAACTTTATTCAAGAATAGCAATACTTTGAAAAGTTATCACTTTCACAATTCATATTTACAGCTGAGCAGTAATCACAAATAATCATTTACTGAGTATCTCAAATTCTAGTGTTCTGTTTGAATATTGTAATACCTGTAAATTTAATTTGTTGTTACCTTGTTAGTGTTAGTGTTGGCTGACGTCCTGTGATGAACAAGTTTGAGTTTTAATTTTAAATTCTCTGTTGAGTTTCCATTAAGCAAGAGAGCAAGGTGGTCTGTGGCTGCCTTAAAGCCAGACACTTTTTTTCCACATGTAATAAATGTATAGGAAGGTATGTGTTTCCATGAGAGACTAATTTCATCTGCATTCAAAGCAAATTTCAGAGGACATTTGCCAATTTCTATTATGAATTTAGAAGTCCAGGAAATTTCTTTACGGGTGCCTAGTCTGTAATTCGCTCCTTGTCCTAAAATTTTGATGCTAAAATATCTGCATCATTCAGGTCAGTTAAATTAACCATGTCTGACCTTTAAACTTTCTTCAGCTATATTCTTATATTTACATAAATGGAATACTTTATTTATTAATGCTCAGAGGCAGTGAGTATGGTAGAAAAGGTACTGGAGCCATCTGTCCAGAGATGGTAGTGAGACATATGTAGGGGAGTTGCATACGTAGAGGGAGAGGTAGCAAAATCTTATAAAAATCCCACTGAGAATATTGTACACTGATTGAGGTGAGGTATGCCTTCAGCCTTGCTGGGACACATGATGACCCAGTGAGAAAAAAACCTAGTTGAGGTGAGTTTTTGCACTCCTGAGAGACTTTTCCTGATTATTCTGGTTGATTCCACCTGACAGTTGTCTTTATAGCTCAACCCAGAATCCATCTCTTGATGATACCTTACCTGACTCTTTTGAACTCATGGTAGAATTTACAGCTGTGGTCTCTGTGCTATAGTCCATTTAACATGCTGATGTAAACATTTTAGTCTGTTTATAAGACCATCTTTGCACTACATGGAGTCTTATTTGACAGTATCAATTTCATTTAATGCTTTTTAATAAAGGCAGTATAGACACTGACAATGAACCTTTGCATTGGAGCTCAACTTTGTTTCAAGTCAATTTCATTGACGTTTTTACTGTATTGTTTTAACTACTTAAAGCTTAGTTGCCTCATAGTTAAGATGGAGGTAGTGAGACCTAATTCCATAGGCTTTTTTGATAAATACAAAAGGACTTTCTGATATTTCATTTCCTTTTGTCTTGCTTAAAGACTAGTGGTTACTAGAAACACAAGAAATAATTCAAATTTTCATGTCTTTCCACACACTGTTCATATCACTTTTCACCATTATTTCTCTAGTATTATTCTTATTCAGGTGAAAGAATTGTGTCAAAAGCCCTTACAGAACCACACTCAGCTTTAGTATGGTTAATAAGCAATAAAAGTGGGTATTACATCAATCCAGCCCACAAATACAATCACTCAAGATTTGTGTTGAGTGAAAGAACCTACCAACAGATAGTTTTTGAATACTTATTATGTGCCTTCCAACTGGTCCACATGCTGTGAAGATGACAAACTGACAGGTGGCAAAGATTTTTTAAATAAATACATACAATTAACTAAACTATTATGAAAGAAAGAAGAGATGAGACTTTAAGTTCCTTTCCAAAGCTAACCTATATGGTTTAATATCTAAACTGCCAGAAAAGTAAAAAAAAAAAAAAATTGGTCTTCAAATTGCAAGTGGAAATTTCAAAGACCTTTTGTTTAAACCTACTTATTCAATCTTTTGTTCTGCTTCTTTCTGATGGGCCCATCAAGCCAGGGTCTTCTCCTAGTGGTGCAGTCAGCATCCCTTTGTCTGTACACCTTTACCTGAAACATTTTCTGTCCCACCACTTAAAAATGCTGTTCATCATCCTGAGACTCCTTTCCACATAAAGAAAATGGGCCAGTGAAACTAGAAATATTTTAGCTCTATAATATTTTGGTTCTTTTCACCTTACCAGTGAAGAAGGAGGATAGATTACACATTTTACATTTTTCTTCTAAAGTTTGCTTTCTGTGCACGATCATCGTGACTTACTGTTTTTAGCTCCCCTGGCCATCAGAGCTCCAAACAGAAAGAAGCTCAAATGGAGGGCATGCATTACATGAAATGTGAAATGTTTTGAAAAGCCTTTGAAGTGTTGAATAGGAATATTGTATTAAGAACATTTCACCAAATGGAAGAAACGTGGAAACTGGACAAGCTGTGGATTTGCAGATGGTATTACTAACAATCAGTCAATTAGAGAACATAGCCTATGTGTGCAGATCGATATGTCATGTGTCTCTATATAGTGGGATGTACCAAAAAGTTGTCAGCAGTTGTTATCTTTGTATGCACTGCCTCCAAGGAAAAAAGTCAAATTGCCCACGTTACACAGCCTACACATTTCAGTTTAGTCTGCACCAATATGAATGAATCATTTTAAGTTGTATAAGAAAGCGTGCTGCCATAAACAAAAATGTGCATAAAATATGTGTTTGTGGGTGAGTTGGTGGGGAGGTAGAGTTTCTCTAGCATTTTAGCTCTTTTAAAAAATCTCCTTTATTCTAATATTAGTCTATAAACTGTAATACTCTAGAGCACTCCTTATGACCCCACGATATTTTACAATTAGAATGTGAGTGAATCCCACACATTCTAGCGTGTCCCAGTCAACATTAATGTTAAAGAACAGCAGAGAGTCATTTAGGTAGGTATGAGCATGAGTCAGTCAGCCATTGGAGTATTACAGAGAGGTGTTATTTCTTAGAGATAAGAGAACAAAGAAGTCTTAATATCCGGCTTAGCCAGGGCAGGAAATTGCCTACTTCCTGAGCCAGTGTGGTAGAGGCTGTGGGATGGAAGCCAGATATTGGAGGGAGGAGGCAAGTAAGTGCTGGAGACCTCAGGATTTTATTGTAGGGCACATGGACTTTGTACCAGAATGTCAAAAACTCATTTTGTCTTTAGCACAGAAAGATGCTTGGCAAAGAATTAATGACACTCAAACATTCTTGTAAATGTCATGCATGGTCATTAATTTTCATAGATGATCATTCATTCTCAGATGTTTGTGCTTTCTATTCCTGAACGTTTCCCATCAGTGGTATGTGCCAACATTTTAATTTTAAAGACTATCAATTATCCAGTTAACTCTAAACTTTATTATAAAAGTGTAAAGTACCAGGTTGACCTTACATCCCCAGCCCTAATTACATACATGTGTTTTTATAGACCTCTCTCCAACTCGAATGACACTAACAAACTAGTTTGCAAAGCTCTTAACCTCTCATGCTTTCTTTTCCTCATTTGTAAATCAAAAATGTCAAACTAGATCATCTCAAAGGTTTGAGTTCTAAAGAAAAGTGACTGAAATTCTATTAAGTACAAGACCAAATAGTAGGAAAAAACATCTTTGGAATCTGAGATATCTGAGTTTAAATCTAGGCATCTCCAGTTGTCAGATGTGTGACACTGGGGATGTTCTCTAATCTTCTCAAGCTGATTTCAATATCTTCAACTGGAATATGCTGAAATTATAGAGTTGTTATGGAATTAAATGACATAGTGCATTATCATTTCTGGCAGATGTATTTATCGCTGTTCCTTATTCTTCTTTTCCTCTAATGCTATGTGGACTTAATAGATTTAGAAATTTTTATTAGGAAAAGAACACAGATTCAGATGGTTATATAGGAATAACAGAGGAGAAAGATTAATTCCCAGAAGGATCTAAGGATGAGTTAAATTTTGACAAGCAAAAATTAAGGATGAAAGACTTACAAGATTGAAATATAGACTGTAGAGGCCAGAGTTAATAAATATATTTCATCAATCAAATTTTATTCAAATGTTTGTACTTTACACATAATATTCTCTTTTTTTGTTTTAAAAATATGTCTTGGAGATCATCTCATATTTACTCAAAATTATTTCTTATTCCTTTTCTACTATTTGTAATATACCATTATATATATATAGTAATTTACATAAGTAGTATTCTATTGATGCATACTTAGGTGGCTACTATATTTTGCTTTTATAAACAAGTTTGCAGTGAATAATCTTGTATATAAATTTTAACCCATATGAGTAAATTCATATGATGTATTCCTAATTATCGAATTACTTTTTCAAGGGTATGTATATTTGTAATTTAAAATTTTAAAAATTATTGACATAATATTTGTAATCCTTTTTTTTTAGTACTGGGAATATGACATAATATTTGTATGCATTTATGGTATATGGTATTGTGGAGGACCAGCTGGACGATTCTCCTTGAAAGAAGAACAGTTACCTCTATTTTGGCTAAACCTGGCCCTGTTTCCATGTATGGATATGTCTAGAGCTAGCTAGGACTTTTCCTTAATCCTTCAATTGGCTTTAAGCAATTGGTCAGTTGGTCTAGCCCAGGCGCTGAGGTGTAGTCTTTGAAGCAAGGCAATAGGTCACTGTTGCCCTGCCCTATAACTCCCAAAAAACATGTGTGAGCCAGGTGAGGAGGAGCACCGAACTCCACGCTGTTGACTGGGAGCAAGCCTCAAGATAAGAGGCTATGCCTTCTCAGGGTGTAAAAGATTACACATCGCAGCTGAAGCACTGACCCCAAAACAATAGCTACCACCGCAAATTTTGTTATGCAGATGACTCTTTCTGTGTATCCTTCTTTCAGCATATTGCAGAGGTGACTTCAGGTCTTGTACCTAGCCCAGCTCACAACACTCATGTACTTCCACAATCACTCATCCTTAAGCCACTCCTTATTCATGAATTAATAAAACCCTGTTTGAACCTGGGTCAAGGCCTTTGTTCTGGTTAGCCATCACTGTAGCTGTCGACTTAGGACCCCATTGACTCCCCACAACTACAAATATACCTTAGTGTCTGTTCTCCCTGTGAGTTGCACTGGAAGTGGTAGATTGAAATTAACCTATTAGAATTCCAATAACTTTTCCCTGAGATTACAAATATAAACTTCCTGGACTGTGACAAGGACCAGGAAGAGTCACTGTATGGTATGACAATGTGATCCATGTATAAAATGTATAATGATCAAATCTGGTTAATTAGCATTTCCATCCTCATGTATCCATAATTTCTATAAGTTGAGAACAGTCTGCCTCTTCTTTCCCTGCTGTGCTGTAGAACACTAGAACTAATTCCTCCTATCTAGCAGTATGATGCTACACATTATCCTCTCTATCTTCTTCCCTCCCCTCCCACTCTGCCAAGCCTATAGTGATCACTATTCTACTCTCTTTTACTTTGATTAACTTTTTTAGTTTCCACAAATAAGTGAGAAATCATAGCATTGATATTTCAGTCCTTCGTTTATTTCTTTTAGCATAATGTCCTCCAATCCATCCAAGTCACCAGAAATGACAGGATTTCATTCTTTTTCTTACATAAATAGTAGTCTATCATGTGTATGTGCCAAAATTTCTTGATTCATTCATCTACTGATACACACCTTGGTTGATTCATGTTTTACTACTGTTGTTACTGGCTACTTAGATTCATACACTTAGGTTCACTTGTTCACTTGCTCTCTGCTGACCAAACCAAAGGAGGCCATATATTTTGGTAAAAAGGATTTATTTTAATCTAGCTCCAAGGAGCTAAAGACATACAGTTACTTTAAATTACCATCTCACCATTTAGATATGGGTAAGGTTCCTTTTTTTTTTTTTTTTTTTTTTTGGTACTGAGGATTGGACTCACAACCTTGCGCCTGCCAGGCAGGTGCTTATGCCACTGAACTAAATCCCTGGCCCTGTTTTTTGAGGCAGGGTCTCACTATACAGTTCAGCTTGCCTTGAACTCACTCTGTAGCCCAGGCTGGTCTTGAACTCACAACAATCCTCCTGCCTCAGCCTCCCAAGTGCTGGGATTAAATTGCATGCGCCACCACGCCCAGCTGAGTTGGGTAAGGTTCTTGTAGTGAGAAACTAGGGAGAGGATCACAGGGAAACAATGCAGATCTCCATGCTTGCTTTATCATTTTTAGCCATCTACGCTCAGCAGGAGGAAGTTTAGAGAAATTACTCTCTCTACAACAAAAAAATCTAACTTTTAAGGTTGTATTTTGCAGTGTTGTCTACAATTCCTTCTTTACTTATGTCAGCCCTCATCTGGCTGTCCGTCTCTTGTTGGATTGCCCTATAGAATCCAACCAAGGTAGTTTGGGCATGAGCGAAGGGATGCTGGGTGCTTGAACCTGAAAAAGTATCAAATTAAAAATTGTGTCCTGAGCCAGGGGATTAACTCAGCGGCACAAGCACCTCCCTGGCAAGTGCGAGGTTGTGAGTTTGATCCCTGGTACAAAAACCAAAAAACAAAAAACAATTGTGTCATGAAATACAAAAGAAAGCCAAAGTCAAGTGATATCTAACAATTACATCAGACAGATGAGCTTTTATTTTTGCTTTAAGTCATCATGTATAAGTGCATTCTTTTAGAACCTTTGCAGCTCTGCTTGTTTTGGTAGGATTGATGCTCAAAACTTTTCCCTCTTGTGTCTGTATTTTATTCTCTTCCGAAAACACTGCCATCTGCAGCTTTGTCCCTTGGTGCTGAGGTAACTTTCCCTTTCCAAGACAATTAGTCAGAACATGTTTCATGTTGGAGAGGAAGTAACAGATGAGTCAAGTTAGTGTCATTAAAACCCTTCTTGCTAGATACAAGCAATAACAGAGATTTAGAAAAAGTGGTTCTTAGACTCGTTTATCTAGAGTCCATTGTCAAATCTAACCCTGTCTACTTTGTAATTACCACTCTAAATCATTAGAACTTTGAGAAATAGTTGCAAAGTTTACAAACAGACATAAGCAAAGCCAATCAGAGCAAAAAAAATCTGGTCTGTACAGTAGACTTGAACTAAGAAAGGTAGTAACCAAATTAATTAAAGAAAACTAGTATTTCTAAGATGCAAGCTTAGTTCTGCCAGAAAGTATATCAAACAAATATGGGTCCCCTTTTCTTGTATAAATCAATATAAATTATCATTTGGAAGAAATAACACAACTTACTAATGCTAGGACCAAAAATTACAGTTTAGTAACACTTTTAGGTTTTCTTAGGTACACATGCCAACCTGTAAATATTTCTGAATACCTTATACAAGGATTAATATTTATTTTACTAAGAACATGCATTTTTGAGTAAGACTATCCCTTATGTACCAAGAGGAACACGATTTTTACCAATTATATGACTATCAGCAATACACTAGGAAGAAATTTAGCAAAACAATTTAGTAACTTTTACACATTAAGGATATTAAAGCAACAATAATGGCTGCCTGTATTATATTGCTATAATTAGGACAATTACATTTTTAAAAAGTAAGGAAAAAGCATACAATAGTAGTTTATATAAACAGAATTGTAAAACAAAACTTAAAACATATTTTAAAAAATGGACTTGGCGACTGGCATGGACTTCAGGAAGAGAAAGATGTGCTTCTTGAGAACCCACCATGTTGGGTCAGAAAGACTCCAACCAGAAGACAACTAGCCTGCCTTCCTGGTGAGTGCGTGACTGGCTCAGACTCTAGGAAGAGAAAGATGTGCCTCCTGTACACCTACCAGCACATGGGACAAGAATAAAGGACATTACTTCCCCCGCCGACCCAGCTCCAAGCAACCTGGTGGTTTGGAGGACCAGCTAAGTTCATAGTAACTAAGGTACATAAAGCAACTAAATGCTTGTATTGTTTGGTTGATTTTTCAGGCCTGGGGCCATCAGTCTGAGCATCTCTTGGGAAGATGACAGTACGCAATGTGGCAAATATGGGGGATTCTCTTCTGTCTTGTCTTTGAGGTCCAATGATGTTCTCATTGTTTTGCTTTATTCTGATTAATTTTTTTACTGTATTTCATATTCTGTTTTTATTGGTTTTATTGTGTTTTGTTTTTGGTTTGATTTTACTATACCTGATGGAATGGTCAACTGTTCTGAAAATAGCAAGATATACTATAGTAGCTATTGTTTTCATAGTATCTTTCTTTGAAGTTCTGTACCAGTTCTACTGCTTTGTTTTGATTGACTCTGTTCTGTTATGTATCATTGGATTTTATTATCTTTAAAATAAAAATAAATAAATAAATAAATAAAATGAATGGACTTTTCAAGATTTAATTTTCCTATATATTTAATCCTAACAAGAACAGAGAATACAAAAAGTTATTCTGACGTATTTTTAAACCTCTTTTTAAATGTTTTTGCAAGTTTCACTAAAAACAGATCAATATCCTAAGCCTTACTGTTTTAAACAAAGATGCTAACATTATTACTGTGTATTACATTTTTAATTCTTATAAAAATATTTTTCTTGGAACAAACTGTATCTAATTAGAAATGTATTGCTCAAAAGATGTAAATCATTACAGAGTTATTTGTAATTGACACCCTACACATAGGTTACCAGTAGTTTTAAAACTAATGTTATTAACTTATATTTGTGTCCCAAACTGTGCTATATACACATGTAAACACTGTACATGTAGAAAAGACCATATAACATACTTGAGGAAAAGCCCAAAATTACTGTTTTTGAACCTGCAAGGTTTTTTTGTAAAAATAAATCTTAAAAAACCAGTTTTTATACTTTAAGCAAAAGATTAAACACTAAAATAACAATAGTTTACTTACCACAGAAAAACAAGCAAAGACTTTTTAGCATCTCTTAAAAATATTACATAAATAAACCCATTAAGTGATCAGGTAAGTCATAGCTATTAAACTTTCATAGCAAAAGATTTAAAAAGCCCTGTTGCAAGAACATTAAATAAATTGTGTTTATACAGATTATCAACTTTAGGTATTCTATGTTTCCCTCTGTGTTTTTTTTTTCAATAAACCTGAGTAAACCTTTGAATATTTGGAGTGTTGCCTAGTTCCATATGAGTTTAGTGATTGTTTCTTTCCTATTTCTGTGAAGAATAACATTGGCATTTTGATAAGGATTGCAATGAATCTGTAGCTAACCTTGATTAATATTGGCATTTTAGTAACATTAATTCCAATCCACAAACATAAGATATCTTTTCATTCTTTTGTGTGTGTTCTTTTCAGTTTCTTGCATTATTGTTTTGCAATTCTTTTCTTTTCTCTTTTCTATTCTTTTCTTTCTCTGATGTAGCAGTGGTGGCACTGGGGATAGATTGAACCCAAGACTTCATTTGTGCTAGGCAAGTCTTCTACCACTGACCTAAATATTCAGCAGTTTTTATTGTTTTTTGTTATTTGTTCTTTTAATTTTTAGGTAATATCTTGCTAAATTGCCCAGGACTGGTCTTGAGCTTGCAATCCTTCTGCCTCAGCTCTTTGATCAGTTGGGATTATAGTTGTGTGCCACCTATAACTGTAATTTTAATTGTAGAAATATTTTTATTCTTTGGTTAAAATTATTTCTGGATTTTTTTTTTGAAGCTGTTGTGAACAAGACTGTTTTCAGTGAGTTTGTTGTTGATGTATAAAAATGTTATCTTTTTAAATTTTGGCTTTTTATTTTGCAACTTTACTAAATTTATTTATTAATTTTAACAGATTTTGGAGGTAATCTTTGTTTTTTTTCTTATATAAAGTCATGTAATATGAAAACAGGGATAATGTACTCTTCTCCTTTCAAATCTGGATGTCCTTTAATTCTTTCTCTTGCCTAATTTCTGTGGCTAAAGCTTCTAAATAGTACAGTAAATAACAGTGGTGAAAGTAGACCTCATTGCCTTGTTCCAGATCTTAGAGGAAGTGCTTTTAGTCTCCCTATATATGAAGTTTTTTGACCTAACACATGACCTATGCTACAGAATGGTCCATAAGCTAATAAGAAGAATGAGTGCTCTGCAGCTGTCGGATGAAGTATTCTGTAGATGTCTGTAAAGCCCATTTGGTCTATAGTGTAGATTAACTCTGATTTTCCTTTGTTGATTTTCTGTTTGAATAATTTGTCCATTATTGATAGTGGGGTACCAAAATCTGGAAATATTATTGAGTTGGTGTCCTTTTCTCCCTCTAGAGCTACTAACGTATGTACTTTTTACATTTGAATATTTCAGTACATAGTGCATATACAGAGCCAGCAAAAAAAGGTGTACACATTTCAGGAAAAGAAAAATTGTATGATTTTTTTAAACAGATGATGTTACCTTTGTATGAGGGACTGTAGCTAATGTCATATATAGCAGAAAACCCACTATACTGCTGGCCCTTAGAGAAGAAGTTGAAAATACATATGTAGCAATCTTACTCACCAAGGTTAACCAAGCACACATTCACCTTTGCTGTACTAATAAATATCTGAAAGCTAATTGCCACCACTGAGCATCTCTTGTAATAATAGAGGCTAAATGTAACTTCCATAAACTCCCAAAGTCTCAATAAATTTGTTTACTTTTTTCTTTTTTACTTTTTATTCCATCTAGGGTACGAGCTTATTTTTTGTTGTCAGACACATACAGGGTGGATCTTCCCTGCTTAGTTTGTGCCCTGCAAGCCGGTCATCCATAGAGAAACACAGAACCTTACAAATGGGCTAGGTATTTCTCATCAAGGGGGACACACCACAAAAAATGATCTCAGAGAAGTTTCTTTTGTTAAGCATGCCCTTTGCAGTTATTCATCATATGAAGTAATTATTTTCTGATTCCATCAAATCTGTGCTCATGAAAAAACATTAAAAGACTTATGGGAATCAGAGTCACAGCCTCTGAAATAATACACCCACAAAATAAAATGTGAGGCACCTGATTGCCAGCACTATAGCTTGTCATAATCAAGAATATTTCACATGACCATGGATTTAAAGCAATGAAATAATTTTGTCATGATAAAAGAAAGATGCAAAAAATTCATTTTAAATGACAATACTTACAGAAAAAATCAAATGTGAATTGTCCATTTTTCCTGTTCACTTGTTCGCTCACCATTCTAGTTTGGTGTTGGCCTCAGATGCTCAAATCCTAGTGATTTACATGTTCTGTTCATTTTAAAAAAATTTCCATACACCTACACCTCAACTGATGCATGTTGTCAGTTCTACATTAAATCCTAAGCATGTTAAAAGTTCCTTTCCCTTTAAGAGAATGTCTCCTCCCGTATCACTATAAAATAAGGACATTATTGACATTTGAAATGATCACACTACCACTAAGTATTTATATAACTAACTTTAAAATTATGTAAGTTATATCAACAAATTCTTTAAAAATCTGCAACATCTCCAAATAGAAAAATAATATGTGCAAATAAAATTGAAGAAGATAATCTAAAAATCAAAATACTGTTCAGACTTAGATTTGATGATTCAATATGATATGAATTTGTAGTTATATGCTTGATACAACTATATTTATAATGCCAATAAAACAAATGTAAATTTAACAAAAATTCAGTAGAATTCCTTCTCTTTTTAAATTTTCTTTGTGTGTTGTAGATATTCATAATGATAACATTCATAATAGGGAATTTGAACCTGTACATGATATTCTTTGTTTTTTCCCATTCCCTTACCCTTCTTTCAACTCCTCTTTCCCTTCTGTTTTTACAAAAGCTTTGTTTCCCTTTTTCCCTTCTATTCTCATTTTTTTTCTTATTCCTCCCTTCCTTTTCCACTCCCCCGCCCTTGTTCCCTTCCTATTTGAACATTTTCTTCCCATTTCTCAATATCTATTATACATTTTGGTTCTTATTTACACTTTCAGTTTCTCACACCAGAGAAATAATATGGTATTTAAACATGTGTGACCAATACTCACTTAAGAATCATACCTAACAGTACAATCAATAAATTTAGTATTAAATATTTGTACAATTTTTTTCCTGTTCATATACACTTTTTTGGAGGACTCTATATATTTACAACTATTATATTCTCTTGCTATTTTTACATAGTGACATCCTTTGTTTCTTTGTTACAAATAATGGCTTTAAGTCTTTTATCTGATGCAAGTATAACTATTCATGCTTGCTTTTACTTTTCGTTAGTTTGACAGTAACTTTTTTCTTCCTTCAGTTCACTTTGCATTGTTTCTGTACGTGTCTTCACTAGTGTAGTGAGTTTCTTGCAGGTAACATATAATTGGATCTTGTCTTTATGTTCATTCAGTCAAGCTGTATCTTTTCATTGGGGAAGTTAATCTGTTCAAGGTTACTACTAGTAGGTAAAAACTTATTGTTTCCATTTGATTATTTTCTGATTGGTTAAAATATTCTCCTTTTTCTGCTTTTTGTCTTTATCTCTGTAGTTTGGTGTTCTGTAATAAGTTTTATACCTTTTTCCACTCGTGTCTGTTTTTTTGTGAGTTTTTTTGTGTGTGTATTTTTATGATAGTAGCTATTGTCCTTTTATTTCCCATTATAAGACTCCCTTAAACATTTCATGTAAGGTTAGTTTATTGGTAATGAATTCCCCAAGTTCTTGCTTGTACAGGAGGCTATTTCTCTTTCTTTTCTAAAGATTATCTTCATTGGATATAGTATTCTTCATTGACAGGCTTTTGTTTTCTTTTTGTTTGTGTTTTTGTTTTGTTTTTGCTTCCTTTCAGGACTTTGGATAAACCTTTCCATTGTCTTCTCATTTGTAAGGCTTCTGCTGAAAAATCTGCTGTTAGTCTGATGGAAACTCCCTTATTTATTTCTTGCTTTTCTCTTGCTTTTTTAGTATGATGTCATTGGCTTTTGACAGTTTGACTACAATGTGCCTTGCAGAGAATCTTTTGTGATTGTCCTTTGACTTTCCTTGATCTCAATGTTCATATATCTTTTGAGAACTGTGACATTTTCAGCAATTATTTCATCAAATAGATTTTTGGTGCTCTTTGGTTTCTCTTTTCCTTCTGATATGTCCATAATAAGTTTTTTTTCCTGCCTAATGGTATCCAGTAAGACACATAGGTTTTCTTCATTTTAAATTTCTTTATATCTGTATTTATAATTTGATAGGCAATACAAACACACATTTTATATATACAGTATTACATGTTATGATCTTCCACCCTTTATTTTTTACCAGATTGGCAAGTATAATAAAGTTCAGTAGCATGATGTGTTGATAAGAGTGAGTGACAAGCAATCTTATACAGTGTACAATTAGTAGGTGAGTACTGCCCTATGATAGTTATTGTGATAGTTTACTATCATTTACAATAATAATAAAATACGATCATTTTGCTGTCATTTATACTGACAGTGAAAACCAGAATATACTGCCAAATATATGTCTCTTTGGCACAAATATTATTCTGCACTGATTGTTTTCAGAAATTATAAATATAGAAAATCTTTGAAAAAAGAATAGAAGCTATCTAAAAATTTCCCTTATAAGAATTAAGGGAAATTTTACTTCTACAGAGGAAATACTTTCTGTAGAGGAAATATCTTCTACAGAGGAAAAATATAAAAGCATGTCTCCTCTCTATATCAAAAGAGAAGTATGTGTCTAAATCACTAGAGACTCTTACCAATAGAGAAGGCTTCAGATTTGCATAACAAACTTTACCTTTGCCTATCAGACTTTTCCTGGGCACCTCCTTATACTGTACCTTTCTTTACACTGATATTGTTGTTGTGTTTCAATTGAAGAGACTATTTAAGCTGGAACTAAAAGTTACCCTTTGTGGAGGAATGCACCACGTATTGTTTTGGTTAACAATGGACAACATGTGCAACAGTGGTCTCATAAGACTTTAGTGAAGCTAAAAACCCTCTACCCCCTAGTGACAACATAACTGTTGTAATGTCATAGTTAATTATTTTCATTTTTGTTGTGGTCTTGTAATAAATAAACCTTCTGTACTTGGAGTTGTATAAAATTATAACATTACGTATGATAATACTTGATAAGGATAATAAAGGACTGTTAATTAGGTTATGTATTTACTATACTATACTGTACTGCAATTAGTCATTATTTTAGAATATATACTCCTATTTATTTAAAAAGTTTGCTGGAAAACAGTATGCCATGTTTTGCCAGTAGCAGCCTCATACCTCTCATGTCTGTTGCATCTCTTGATTTCATCAAGAGACTGAATGATTGACTTACACCATCTTGTTTGTGTAAATACAGTCTATGTTGTTTGCACAATGATGAAATTGTCTAGCTATGTAGTTCTCAATATGTGTTATTACACAATGTGTGACTGTGCTTATTTTGTGGTTATATGCCTTGTATACATGTTAATAAATGAGTTTATTTATTTCTTGTTAATCTGTCTTTTGTTACATGGGCCCACTACAACAAAAAACTATGAAAAATAGAAAGAAAATTATTTTTCCTATCTTATACCACCAAAATTACAAATTTTTATAACCTATATCCTTGAACTTTTACTTTTAGAAATTTACTTTATGAATACACTTAATGTATTAAATGTATACTTAAATTAATGCACTTATGAAAAAGTTTTAGTATTACTTATAATGGTAAGAATTTTTAAGTAATCTAAAAGTCTTCATTGTAAAAGCTACTAAAATATATTCCAGCAAAAGGAAAAATTGTCAACACTAGTGAATACTACTTTGTTTCAGGTACTATTTGTAGCTCCTTAAATATCTGATCTGATTTAATCCTCATAACAATTTGAGAAGGCAGTTTCTCTTATTATCCATATTTGATAAGCAAGGAAATGGAAATTTTGAGGTGAAATAGTTTGCCCCAAGTGACACAGTTGTTACAATGTCTCCCTATGTAGCTCAAGCTAACTTTCCTCTTGCCTATGCCACCACAAACAGCTTCTGGGAGTCTCTTAATCCAGTCACGTTGGTCACCAAGATTCGACAGCACAACTCCTATCCCTGAGATTTTCCAGGTGGCAGGTTTTTTTTTTTCTTCTGTTACTGGATTTTGGATCTTGGGGATGTTATTTGCAGGTTTTTGGTATCCTAAATAAAGAATTGGACAAGACACACAGAAGAAATTGTGGGGACGTACATTTATATTTACTGAAGTTGGAAAGGAAGCAGGTTTTGCAGAGCTGAGCATCCCAGTGAATAGGCAACCAGTGGACATAAAGATGATAACAGTTTTTTGTATCTGCAATTCTTAGATTGACTGCTCCCTCATGCAAGTAAAGAACTTGGGATGGTTGTCCTCTCAAAATCTCACTTGACCTGGCACCAGATTTAAACTGTCCTATTGAAGACTGACTTGGTTTCATGTCAGATGTAAATGAAGAACCAAAAATAGCACTTTTCATATTGGCTCCATATATAGTGCTTGGAAACTGTGGAGTCACCCTGGGTTTTGGGTTCTGTACTTGTGCCCTAAGTCTCATGACTTCAACAGATTATGCTCACTTTCTTGACTAGTTTTGCCCCAAGCCTTATCTCTTACCTCATTTCCCCATGAGAGACAATCCCCGTAATTCTTAATGGAATGTTGAGGGAGTGGAGATTTTTTTTTTTCTCCTCACACAGGTGCTTCCTGTGGAAAGTGGTTGTAGACCCTACCTGCTGGAAATTATGTGCTTTCTGACTACCTTGAGATATTGGGGCTTACTGGATTGGCTGGAAAGAACCTTTGAGAAGACAATAAGACAAAAGTTAGTGCTTGTATGTCAAAAATTTTTTGAGTTGCTTGCTCAGTGCGAAAAAGCTTTCAAGTAAATTTGTTAGGAGAGGCTATAGTCTGGGCTGTCATCTAGATCATCATCTGAAGCTTTGAATAGATAAATTTTACTAGGTTGAGGGGGGAGATTCCAAATATGAGAAGAAGCAGGTCTGAATACTTTCTGGTCTGTCTTAGGAGGTGGACTATGATGGATCAAGCAATTAGAGACATTATATTTTGGAGCTACTGTTACTAGCTTTGGGGTACTGGAATTTCATCCTAGATGTGAATTCTAGGTTTTTTGTCTTGAACAATCATTCAAGATAAGTTGAACAGATAAAGGTAGGAAATAAACAAGCAGGAGCCAGATGTCAGTCTTTTCCTGCGAGTCAGTGCCATTCATGAACTGTGAGGGAAAAGAACAAGAAGTCACCAAGAAGTGAGCCCTCCCTGCAAACCAGCACCATGTGTGGGTCACACCTCCGGTGGGGACAGCCAGACCCCAGCCCCTTCTGGTGAACAAGCTGGGAAACAAGAAAAGCCAACCCTCCCGCATCCCCTCCATAGGAGACCAGCTGGTCTGGAGAAACACAGGCTGCCATGATATCTACTGAGGTAAAATACAATTTAATACTTGTAGTGTTTAGTGTTTCACTGACTTTCCAGGTCTACAACTGGTAGTCTGATCATCTATTCAGAGGATAACAATACACAATGTACAATCTATGGGGGATCTCCTACTGAAGGTGGTAACCATTGTTAATTCCCTATTATCTTGTTTTGAAGTCCTGTATCATTTTCATTGTTTTATTAGGTTGGGTTTTACTCTGTTTTATTTGATTTTATTATATATGATGGCATGGACAGCTATTTCAAAGATAACAAGATATATTATGGTAACCATGTTGGATTTACTCTTATGTTGTTTTGAAGTCCTTTATTTCTTTCATTGTTTTGTTTTCATTGTTTCTATTCTGTTCTGTTTTGTTTGATTTTTATTATGTCTGAAGGTATCTGCAGCCATTTTGAAGACAATGAGGGGCATTATGGTAACAATTGTTGATTTTGTATTGTTTTGAAGTCCTGTGTCACTTGCACTGGTTTGATTTGATTGGCTTTATTCTGTTTTATTTTGCTTGGTTTTATTCTCTTTAAAATAAAAAAAAGATCAAAGATCTAAATATTAAAACAGAAACACCAAATCTACTAGAAGGAAAAGTAGGTAGGAATCTCAAAGACATAGGCATAGGCAGAGAGTTCATGAACAAAACCCAAACTGCATGGGAAATACTTCAAAGAATCAACAACTGGAATCTTATCTTATTAAAAAAGCTTTTGCACATCAAAAGAAATCACCAACGTAGTGAAACAACAATCCACAAAGTGTGGAAAAATTTTAGCCAGCAGTCCCTCAGACAAAAGACCTCTATCTAGAACATATAAAGAATTGAAAAAAGTCAGATTCTCCAAATTCAAAGACCCAATCCAAAAATGGACATCTGAGATGAATATACACTTTTCAGATGAAGATATACAAACAGCATATAAATACATGAAAAAACATTCAACATCATTGGTCATTCAAAGGATGCAAATTAAAACATTACTGAGATTCCATCCCACCCCAGAAAGAATAGCTAGCTACAAGAAATCAACTAACCGCAAATGCTGGAGGGACTGTGGGGGAAAAAAGGAACACTTCTCAACTGTGGGTGGAAGTGCAAACTGGTGCAATCACTGTGGAAATCAGTGTGGAGATTTCTCAAAAAGCTAGGATTAGAGGTCCCACTTTACCCAGTTATTCCCTTTCTGGGTATCTCTCCAGAAGAATTAAAAACATCACACCACAGCAATATATGTGCACCCATGGTTATAGTGGTACCATTTACAATAGCTAGATCTTGGGATCAATGCAAATACCTACTGAATGAGGAATGGATAAAAAATATATGGTCTTTTTATACAATGGACTACTTACTCAGCCATAAAGAAGGATGAACTTGAGACTTTTATAGGTAAATATTCATTAGTGAAATAAATCAGACTTACATGCGTAAACATTGTATTGTCTCCCTGGTGTGAGAAACTGAAAGAGTAAGTTCCAAATTGTACAATAGATATGTGAAATAGGAAGAAATTGTTAAAAAGGGAAAAGGAACTAGGGTGAGGGAAAGGGGTAAAGAAGGAAAGGAAAAGAGAGAAAAATTGCAAGTTAGTTATACTATTAGTGCCTCTTATTTCATAAAAAAGAAAGGTTCGCACTAATATTGACTGGAGAATTTTTTATGACCATATCTTGTACTCTAAGTAACTACTTTAAAGATAATAATATGCAATATATTAACTATTGATAGTCTCCTATCATTTTGTTATGAAGTCTTGTTTTACCTTTTCTTCATAAAATAAAAAAAAAATAAAGCAGGAATAAAGAAGCTCCGACTAGGGGTCATTTTGAACCCAATTATGGCTATAGATTTAGAGGAGGGTTTTTCAGATTAAGCCACTTTTCTAGCTATGAGAAATTGAATTTGTTTACCCATGACATCTGGGGCCATCTAGGGGTCCTTGCAGAACGGAGATGTTCATGGACAGAGGCATTGTGGTTATTCCCAGGCCCATTCAGTCCTCTCTGTTGGAGTGGGAGGCAAGTGTGTTGGCTGGCTTAGGCCCTCTCTGGGAGTGGGGACAAGCGATCCTCCAGTGCCCTGAGTCAGGCACATCAGTCGCTGGACATGTGGAGTAGGATTCAGGCAATGGCCTCGTTCATTCGTGTGCTCAATGTCCAGTATCCTTGCATTTAAAGCAGAATTTCTTTCCTTGATGCATCCTCAGTTTTCCTTGAATGACTTGGGTATGCTTAAAACATTACCAATTGGCAGTCATAATCTTGGCCTAGTTATTTCTCAGTTCTTGTCCATTTCTTCCTCTTCCAGATCCCAATTGTTGAACACAGAAAAAGCTGCATCCAGAAACTGGGTTGTAGGGGTTTGGGGGCCTATTAGAAGCTTTTTTTTTTTAATTTGTAGCAAATATCTGGGGACTGATTTACTAATAAAATGGTGTCCCATTAGTGCTTGTTCCTCCTTGGAATATGGATCTCAGTTTATATATTTACAGAATATATAGCTAATATATAGCTAATCAGCTATGAAAGACAGCTGGATTTTTCTCTTTGTCCTGTGTAACATCTCTCACCTTTTCATAATTAACAGGTTTCTTAACGCACTTTTTTATTCCCATGATAAGAGCACTCATCATTTTAGGCCTCGTGTTTAGTCTCTGCCCTGCATTATAGTCCCAGTTTTGTTCTGTCGAGGAACAGTAACCCCTCAAAGCTGATTCCCTTTTCTTTTGGCAGCATCACGTTTGGCATCTCAGTGTGCTTCATTTTCTGCCCCACAGTGTCCGTCTGCATATCTTCTAGCCTCTTCTAGGCTCCTTTGCTTTTTATCTTTGGTAAAGCAAGTGGTCAAGACAAATTGGACATCTCACCATAAGAGGTTGAAAGCAAGGATCAAAGTTTGAAACCCATCTGCAAATGTACTGGGATATTGTAAAAATCGGCCTAAAAATTCATTGTATGGTTAGAGATCTGCCACTGAAAAAAAGATCTTGTATTCAAGTAGTGTTCTAGTGTGCCCTCTCTTACAGGCAGGAGAATCAGAGTCAGAAGAGAAGAAATTCCTCTCTGAATATGTCCTATGAAGCCAAAAGCTGTTTGAAAAACTTGAGGATGGGGCTGGAGAATGTTGGATCTGTCTGGGGGGCTGGCTGCTGATGGAATTTCTGAGTCATTTGGAGAGGGTGGGACTGGTTTATTGGCCTGAGGATGTTAAGGAGGTTGAGGAGAACTCCAAGTGAGGTTTCTTTCATTAAACAGAATGGGGGAGACTCGTGTCCTCCTGACAGACAGGTGTAGGGGTCTGAGATGGGATTATCAATGATATCAGTCTCCTCTTAAGGGGCTTCTTTAAACACCACATTTCTTTGTTCTTTGCAGATAGATGATTTCAGATAAAAAGCCATAAAATCTTGAGCATAAGGATTTTCAGAGAACATTCCTTTTGCAAAATGTGTCTAACTGAAAAATAGCATTATAATTTAGACTACAGTTTTGTACCCATCTCTCACCATTTCCTATTCTATACTGGAGCTAAACAGTGTTGCAATAAAAGATGAGTTTTTATTCCTCATATTGTCAGGGCCTAATTATTTCCATTTGTTAAAGATATGGCTTGATGTTGAAATCAGTGGGGATTGAAGTCAGGGCCTTCACACTGAACTTTATCTCCAGCCATTCTTATTTTTTAATTTTGAGTCAGAGTCTCACTAAGTTACCTAGGCTGGGCTCAAATTTGGGATCCTCCTTGCCTGAGCCTCCCAAGGTGCTGAGATTACAGGCATGTACCTCTATGCCCAGTCAGACATATAATTCTCATCCAAGTTTTTTTTAAAACTGTCTTCCAGAGAAAGCTTCCACGCATTTCACTAATGACTTTTATGGTTTGGGACTGGCTTTTCAAGAATGCATAGGAGCAAAGAAAGCCATGATATCTGGTTAGTGATGTCAAAAGCTCAAAGTCTCCTGCACAAAACATAAATGTCACCAAGATAAAAACATGTGAAGAGACATAATATCTAACTAGCTAGCAGTTTTCCTTCTCTCTTTCCTATAAATTTTTCCACTATCAACTGATGAGGGAGGCTGATTTGAACTTACAGCACCCGGACCCATTTTGCTGGTCATCTGTGCAATGCATCCTTTTCTTTTTGCAAAATCCCAGTGCAATAGTTATGGCCACTGTGTGTGTAGGGCAAATGAGCATTTGCTCAATAACAATACTTTTACTGCTTTACCAACAATGCAGAAAATTTATAATAGCATGTCTGTACCACCCTTTATTCCTGCCATTTTCTTTATTGTCATCATACGCTTCTACATGCTATAACTCAGACACTGCCATTATTGTTGTTTAAACAGTCAATATTTTCTTACATTTATCTACATATTTACTTTTTCCAAAGTAAATCATTACTTCTGCTTCTATCTTTCATCATTTTCATTCAACCTGAAAAGGTCTCTCCCCCCCACCATGTGTGTGTGTGTGTGTGCATGTGGTCCTGTGGACTGAACCCAGGACCTCATATATTGTAAACCATGTACTCTATCTTAGCCTAATATTTGTTATACTGGATATCTGAGGTTAGAGAACACTACTATGTATTTGTAAGCACTTTACTAGTTTTACGTTATATTTCCTATTTTGATCAAACCTGAATTGAATATGTCTTATTGAATTTAAGCTGATTTCCATGAGAAACCTTCATAAATTCACTGAGAGGACTTTTCTACCAGACAACTGATACATTTTGTGTGTTATTTTAGATTGACATATATCTTCTTTGACTTTCCTTTCCTAGTCTTCATCTTGGGCATTCCACTGCAGCTATGTAGGAAGACCAATGAATAAATGAAACATGGAAATATTGGAGAAAGAATGAATATTATCTGAGAGCAAAGGGAAACTGTTAGGATCTTATTACTATTAATGTTCTATCTCTTTAAGACATCAATACCCTTGTCACATGTACTTTTCTAGTCCACACTTTTTTCATGTGAGATTGCAAGCATTTTTCATTGTCAATGACTTATATTTTTAATTACCTATGATTTATTTTATGATGTGAAATTTTTAAACCTAAATTGGAAAGTAGTTTCTTCTGGGATTATATAGTCAAAAATAACAAATTCAAAACATATGATTGGTGGAGCCTGTTATAGGAATATTTTACTCATAAAATTCAACCATACATGCTGCTTCAACTTAAAATGAACACCTTGATTGAGGTGAAAGAGGTTTATTTCCCTCACAGAGCACATGACCCAGGCAGAATGCGAGTGGGACATAAGGCCCTGCTCTTTCTACAGATGGACCTGGTTCTTGTGGGCCTCTTTGGTGTGTCTTACTTCCTTAACCTCAGAACCTGGCCCAGAGAGAGCACAATTCCATCTTTTTTTTTTTATTGCTATGTAGTTCATGCTGCCCTTGAGCTAGTGATTCTCCTGCCTCAGTCTCTCCAGTGCTGACATTACAGGCATGTGTCACTGTACCCACTATAAAATACATTTGCAGCTATCTGGATATTCTTTAAATCCTAATACAAACCACCTGGTTAACCAGTAGCATTTATGTGCCCCAGTGTTTGACTATCACCAACAATTTTCTTTTTGAAGTATAATTTAATTGGAGACCTTCTGAAACATCACGAATGGTACCCCTAAAACTTTATTACATGCCTCTTACACTTCCCATCTTTTTTTCTCACAGATTCTCATGAAGAACAATGACAGTCTAGCCAAGGAGATAGGCACAGAAAATGGTGAGCAAAATACGATACTCCAAAAAAAGTGATTTATGAAAGAGTCTTAGAGCTAAGTGTCCAGGAATTAGTCAGTAGAAAAATGGATTGAGGAAAAACATTACAACTGGTAGGAACAGCATAGACAAAGACTCTAAAACATGCAATTTTGCACAGGGTTTTGGAAAGCAAAATATTTGTTATGGTTGAAACCCGAAGCGTATGCTGATGGTAAAGGAGGTTGAAAAGGAAAGTAATATTACAAAGTGAATTAGAATAGGTACTATTCTGAGAAATTGAGACTTAATTTTTTTATTAAATAAAAAACCATCATCTCATTTTGATTTTATTTATCCCTTGAGATAAATTGTGACCTCAATAATTTTGACTTCTGCACATACAGCAGAGGTGGGACTTAAGCTCAGATGTCCCCAAAGTCAGGATTCTTTTAAGTCTACACTACTGTCTTTCTCTGGTGGATGTCAAGTTATTTTCTTGTATCACCAGGTACCAAGTCTTACCTGTTCCATTCAGCTCTTATAGAAATCTGCTCTCCCAATCTTATCAGTCCAAAGCTTGACAATGAATCTGGGCCTTCATTTGGGTTTTCAAAATGCCAGCAAACCTAAAGAGTTGTCAAAAGTAGACAGTTGGAATGTAGAATTACTGGGCTGTGAAATTTCTGTGGAAAATTCAAAACACCCTGCACTTAACACAATGCCAGAACTGATTAGTGCAGTTTATTGCTCAGCCCCCAGGGACACCTGCAGGCTCTTACCTTTAGTCCAGAACCTCTGGCCCAAGGGAAGGTGTAATGCCATGTTAGTTCTGCACTCTTTCTATTAGAGCTTACTCAAAGCTGCCGACACCAGATGTGTTACAAATGAACGTTAATTCTCCTCCAGCATCTGGATCACATGTACAACGAGGGGCAAGATTTATACCCTGCTGAAGCATTCCCCGGTTTTTAGCACAGAAGTGATTGAACTCCAGATGTTAACAAGATGCAGAGACCTTTTAGCATGATTAAAAACATGATTTCTTGTTTTGCTCATGACAAAAACCATTGGATTAACTTATTAGAAGCCGAGCTGCCGTCCTGCTCATTGGAAGCTGTCTACTTTAGCTATTGGAGCTTGTTGTCAAAGATTTTATGAAGAAAGGCTGACTCACCAACTTCTAAAACCAACAACTTTCAAAGCTCCTGTGGATAAAGAATCAGATGAGAACAAAAATAAACACAAATGTTAGTATGAATTAGTTAAGCTAGCATCTCTTTTTCAGTATCACTGTTATCAGGAGATACAGAATCTTAGTCTGCAGCTAGCATGGCTTTCCGGAAATCACCTGATGTGCCCTTACCTTCCTCCACCTCTCAGGGTTAGAAAGTAGTCTTGTAGAGTTGGGCGATGGAGAGCCAATGTTCTCAAGAGCCAATGTTTTCATCCAGGTGTCAAAACCAGTAAATAGTAAAATCACAGATTCCATTTTCAAAGTACAGTATTTCCTTAAGGATAAGAGGGATTCTTCCAATAACTGACTTTTCCACAGTTGGAATGCATCTAATATTTAATGTAAATATTGAATCAGCATGTTTATTTTTTGCTCAAATTTGTTATTAATTTAATAGCACATATAGTAGTGACATTAGAACCCAGGAAATTTGGTTAAATTTTGACTTCATTAGACAAAAAATTAGAAGCAATCATTAGCAATTTTTACTAAGAATTTGTGAAATGTGTCATCCTGATGAGCCAATGGAGGTAATCATGTTATAGGGTTCTCATCCCTGGCTACTCTGATAAAGGAGGAATTAAATGATTTTATTATAAAAGTTTAGTTTAAAAAAAACTTCGATAGTTTGCTTTTTTGAGGCACAGCCTTACTATGCAGTCCAGGCTGGCTTTGAATTCACTGTGTAATCCAGGCTGGCCTTGAATTCCTCATTCTCCTGCCTCAGTACTGGGATTGCAGGTATACATAAAACTTTAAAATAAAAAATATATAATCATGCTGAATAGTCTTCCTTAACCTGGGGGTATCTGATATATGTTTCTAGAGTTTGTGTATTTAATATCTGAATGGTTTATTAATTCTAAAACCATTAACTAATTATTAATTAGTTAATTCTAAACTAATTTAGAGTTAGGTAAATTCTACGATCTCAGATATTCTTCATTTCAATGCCTTTGTTCAGTTCTAGAGGTGCTACAATAAAATTTCCTATCTTCTTATGTCTCTTGATATGACTGAAAGAATAGTAACATATATAAAATATATGTCAGTAAAAATTAATATAATCATGAATAATCATTCTTTACAACTTTTTCTATGGTTAAGAAATGAAAAATCAGGAGGTATCTTTTTTAAAATTTCTGAAAATTCCTTCTCAAACTTCCTGTAGAACAGAAAATTTCCTATTTACCCCAAATACAATACAGATTTAATTAATGATTTCACAGACTGATGGTAGGTAGGTGTTAAGTTTTCATCAAAAATATACAATAGACAGTTTAAATACAATTCTTAGCTAACAATTTAAAAATTTTCTATAGACATTTTAATTCTTCCCTAAGTATTGTTTGTTTTGAATTCTTCTCATGGAATACCCAGCCTCATATTATTTTTCCTTTGTCCTCTTGTAGTATCTTTTTTCAGTACCGGGTAGTGAACCCAAGACTGCTCTACTACCCTGCTACCTCCCCACCCTTTTTTTTATTTTTGAGATAGCCTCAATAAGTTGCTCAGTCTGACCTCAGATTTGGAATCCTCCTCTATCAGCTTCCCTAAGTGCTGAGAGTATAGGCATGTGCTTCTGTGCCTGGTTATTTTAATTCTTTACAGTTTTTACTTTTCTCGTTATTATGTTCATGTCATACTTTACATTCATGATTATATTTATAATATCCTTATCTGCTAGTTTTACCATTTTGCAGTCTCTGCTGATTCATTTCTCTCTTGGTTATGATCATATTTTCTGGCTTTTTTGTGTAACATGTATTACATTTTATTAAATTTTTATTTGTGTTGGTTTGCAGTACAAACTGATTGCATTCCTCATGAGGAGTATGTAATTCTTTTTTCATCCTCTTCCTTTTACTTCCTCCCCCTTTCCCTCCTTGCATCTCATTTTCCCCTTCCCTTTTGCAGAAGATCTATCTTCCTATTTACTATTATCTATATTTTTGACTTTTATTTGTATTTTGGGTTTCCCATATAAGAGAAACAATGTAATATTTAACCTTGTGTATCTGGTTAATTCACTTAACATTATGGTCTCAAGGTACGTCTGTTTTCCTACAAATGACTCAAATTTATCTTTATTGCAGAGTAGTAGTCAATTTTACATAAATACCACATTTTCAGTAAAGTGAGGTGCCCTCCTATAATTCCTGCACTCGGGAGGTTGGTGGAGCAGAATTATAGTATGTGTGAGGCCAGCCTGGGCTGCATAGTGAGTTCGAGGCCAGCCTGCAGTACATAACAATACCCTGCCTCAAAAAACTCTAAATAAACAAATGTATGTCACATTTTGTTTACTCATTCATCTATTGATAGGTACACAGGGCTATTATGAGGTATGTTGCTATAAACATGGGTATGTATGTTTCACTGGGATATGATATCTTCAATTGTGAGAAGATATCTAGAAGGGGACTAGCTGGATTGAATGAAATTTGTAGTTTTAGTTTTTTGAGCAGTCTCCATACAGATTTCCATAGTGTTTCTACTACTTTAATTCCACCAACATTGAAGTGTTCCTTTTATCCTGCAACCTCCCCAGTATTCATTATTTGATTTCCTGATGACAGCTACTCTTCTGGGTTAAGATGGAATCTCAGGGTTGTTTTAATTTGTATTTCTCTAATGACCAGGGTTGTTGAACTTTTTTCATGTATTTGTTGCCCATTTGTATTTCTTCTTCCGAGAAGTGTCTATTCATTTTAGTTGCCCATTTTTTATTTTTTTGATTTATATATGATATATATAATAGTATAGAATTATTATGTAAAATATATATATGGTGATATATATCTAGATAGATAGATAGACAGGTATCACCAAAAATATATACACACACTTCAGGAAAAGAAAAATGGTATGATTTTTTTTCAATAGATGGTGTTACCCTCACATGGGGTACCCCAGAGAATATTGTATATTACAGAAACTCCATTACCATGCCAGGCTTAGAGAAGAAGTTGAAAATGCATGTGCAGCATTATCAATGACCAAACTGCCCTATATCTTACCTGAGAAGAAGTTTGCTGTACTAATAAATGTCTGCAAGCTAATGGCCACCATTTTGAGTGTCTCTTGTAATTGCTGAGGTTGAAGGTCACTTGTGTTAACCTTGTGATGTTTCAATAAATTTAGAATTAAAATATTTATGCAATTTTTTCTTTTGCTGAAATGTCTCTTTCTCTTTCTCCCTCTCTCTCTCTCTCTCTTTCTCTCTTTCTGTTACTAAGGATTAAATTCAAGAGCTTTACCCTTTGTATTTTTTATTTTAAAACAGGGTTTCACTAAGTCATTAGCTTGCCCAGATTGTACTCAAACTTTTGATCCTCCTGCCTCAACCTCCTTGGTACTGGGATTATAGGTGTGTACTACCATATTCAGTTTATTTAATGTTTTTGATTGGTTGCTGGACATTATGAATATTACATTGATCAGTCTGTACATTTTTGTTTTCTTTTTATCTGTTTATTTTTATTTTTTCTGGCAAAATTTATTTGAAAAAGTAAAATGAAGAGTGAGAGAGAAACTGGCTCTGCAGAGTGAGCTTGGGCAAAGTAAAAGAAGAAAAAAAAAGTAAAAGAACACCCTGGAGAAAATAGGAAAATGAGGAAAGCCACAATAGCCTGCTCCCTTTTAAAGGGTGCTGAATTTTATTTTAATGCCAAATAGATTTACTGAAATTTGGCGTAATTCTTTCAGGCTTATTTTTAAGCTTTCTTAGTGCTTCTCTGGAGCTAGGTCAATTATTTATGTAAGGTGAAATATGTCTTGAGTCTCCACTGCTGCCTATGGGTATTCAGAAGTGTCTCTCCCCTCTGGATAACTAAAATTTCAAATGTTATTTCAAGAGTGTTTTCAGGAAGAAAGCTGGTAGATTACATATTTTGCCTCATTTTCTCCTTGTGGAACACATTTCTATGCCTGAAAAGAGTCCTTTGTGTGTGTGCATGTGTGTGTGTGTGTGTGTGTGTGTGTTATAGTGGGGATTGAACTTAGAACATTTGCACTGAACTACCTTCCCAGCACTTTTCTATTTTTAATTTTGAGACAAGGTCTTGCTAAGTTGACCAGACTGGGCTAGAAATTTTCATCTTCCTGCCTCAACTTCTCATAGTGCTGATATAACAGGTGTGAGCCACAAATGCCCAGCTGCCCAACTTGTCCAGTCTTCTAGTTGTCTATGATAGGACAGCAAGTCAGGTGTCAGTTATTTTGTCTTGCCAGAATCATAAGTTTGATCTCCATAGTACTGAAAAATTTCTTATAGTTTTCTAAACTGTCTGAAAACCTGCTTCACTCAGAAAATGTGCATAGCATTATTGTGTGAGTTTCTTATCGCTTCTGTAAGAAGTTACCAATAACTTTGTAGCTTTAAAAAAACATAAATCTATTATCTTACAACTGTGTAGGTCAGAATTCAACAAGGGCCTTGCTGAGCTAGACTGTATTTTTTAGAGGCTCTAGGAAAGAATCTGTTGCTTCGTCTTTTCCAGCTTTTAGCATTTGCGTATGTTCATCGGCTCATGGTCATTTTTTTCTATCTTCAAATTCAGAAACAGCACTTTCAAAATTCTTTTTTACATTAATTTTATTGGTACACTTTTCATATACATAATGATCACATTCATTATAGAGAATTTGGACCTGTACATAATATACCTTGAGTCTTCCTTTCTTCGTCATTCTACTCTCTTCTCCTCAACCATCCTTCCTCTCCTCATTTACAAAAATTAAGTTTATTTCCCCCTTTTCCCTTCTCTGTTGGTGGTAGTTTTTGCTATGCCAAAGCTTTTTAATATGATGAGATTCCAGTTGTTGATGCTTTGTAACATTTCTTATAACCCCCTAAATGGGGTTTTCATAAAACCATTACATATACCTATGTCTTCAAGAGTTTACCTATTTTATCTTCCAGCAGATGTTCTATTTTAATATTTATATATTTGAACCATTTTGATTTTAATTTAGTGCATGGTGAGAGATAAGGTTCTTGGTTTAATTTTCAGCATGAAGAAGGCCAGTTTTCTTAGCAATATTTATTAAAGAGGCTATCATTCTTTAAGTATGTGGTCTATTTAGTAGAAATTACTATGCATAACTGAGAAGTGTGCATTATGTTGTTAAGGGGTGAAACACTGTAGATAAGTATGAATTCCATTTTTTCAAAGGTTTGGTTCAGCTCAGATATTTTCTTGTCTAGTTGATCTGTCTATTTATGACATGGGGTATTGAGGGCTCCATTAGAATTATATTGTTTGTTTGATTTTTCATGCATATTAATGTTGTGCTGGTGTTTGGTGCATATATTTATGATTGTTATCTCCTCCTCTGGAATTGATCCTAAACATGTATGCAGTGACCTTCTTCGTCTCTCTTGGTCAGTCTTGGCTTGAAATTCACTTTGTCTGCAAATAGAAAAGCTTTCCATGATTTTTTAAAGTATGGTTTTCCATCCTTTGAATTTCAGTCTATGAATTTCTTTTTGAGTTACATGTGTTTCTTTTATGCAGTATATTGTTGGATTTCATTTCTTGATCCATTCTGCCAATTTGTTCCTTTTGATGAGTGAGTTGAAACCATTTCCATTGATGTTTATAACTGATATTTATTGAGTTATCCTTGTCATATTATTTTCCCGCTGTTGGCTCTCCTTTTTCCCCTTTGTTTAATTGCTTGCCTTGCCTGGGGAATTGATTTTATTTGAGTTCATGGAGTTCTAATCCTTGTTATCTCTTTCTAGAATGACCTTCAGAACATTTTGCAGTGCTGATTTGGTTTTCATTGATTTCCTCAGGTGTTCTTTGTCATGGAAGTATTTTATTTCTCCATCAATTTTGCAAGATAGTTTTGTGGGGTACATCAATCTGCATTTGAGGTTATTTTCTTTTAGGATTTAAAATATTTCACTCCAAGCTGTGCTTGACTTGAGGATTTGTGTTGAGATGTCTGCTGTAATTCTTAAGGGATTTTCTTTATGGATGATTTGTTTCTTTTCTCTAAGAGTTTTCAATATTCTGTTCTTGTGCTGAATTTTTGGAAACTTGACTGTTATATGCCTTGGTGTAGTTTTTTCTGGTCATGGCTAATATCTGCATACCTCACTTTTCTATGTGTCAAATTCTTTTTCCATGTTTGGGAAGTTTTCTGCCATTACTTCAATGAACAGTTGTTTTTATGTGATTTGTGACCTCTTCTGATTTTTCATTGTTTCTTATGAATCTGACATTACTCTTCTTTACATCATCTAGAAACTGTTGAATTGATTTTTCATTGTCCATTGTTATGTTTACAAAGTCTGTCATCTGGTTTTTGCTAGCTACAAACCTGTCTTCTAGATCAGATACTCGAGGACCCCAGAGCTGCTCACCGGGAACTGAGCAACATAGTTGCAGGGACCTGGAGAGCTTGGGCCCCCCACACCAGAGTGCAGAGTGCACTCCAGGTGCATTCTTCAGTGGAGCGGCTCGAGCATGTGCCATCCCACAGCTCGGGTGCAGACCCTGCCGCCCAGCAGGGTTGCTCCCAGCACTGTAGGCCTGGGACCTGCCAGGGCTTGCCCCGCAGGCATAGCTGTTGAGCTGAACTTGTGGACAGAACCAAGGTCGGGTCCACACCACTCGTGGTGCCCCGCCTAGCTTGCTGGGACCCAGAGGCCTTGGCCCCCACCCAGTGAAGGAGGAGGCTCCACCCGCATGCCCCAGGAGGCTGCCCTTCCTTGCTGCGCACGGGACCCAGCCTACCGGGTCCCGTGATCCTGCATGCTGCAAGAATCAGCGCGAACCTCAGGGGAATGCCAGCCAGCCTCGCAGGACACAGAGCTACATAGATTCCAGAAGAAAATGACAAAACAAAAGACCAAGAGGCAGTCTCAGTCCCCCAGCCCACAAAGAACAAACCCAAGAGACACTGAAATGGAAGACAGTGGGAGTCACACAAATGGACTTTCTGAAATGATAGAAAATGCAATAAAGAAACAGCTTGAAGAAGCTATA
>RJWM01007803.1:0-68872 GCA_004363535.1 Dasyprocta punctata | reverse complement strand
ATGTGCCTTTTCAATCAGTCAATTTATGGCTGGTACCTACTAGGCCTTCTTTTTTTTTTTTTTTTTTTTTTTTTTTTGTCTTTTTGAGACAGGGTCTCACTATGCAGTTCAGGCTGACCTTGAGCTCACTTTGTAGACCAGGCTGGTCTTGAACTTGCAACGATCCTTCTGCCACAGTGACACGCCAACCCTCCAGTCCTCCACCTCAACACACAGAGCCAGGCAATTCAAGTCACTGATCTCAAGAACAGTCAACATCCTCAACTCCTTCAGGGTGCTGGCCTCCAACTCATAACCCTCCTGAGTGCTGGCATTATGGCATTATATTATGGCATTTCAGGCCATGTACCACAATACCAGCTACCTTTGGAGACAGAATGAAGGACCTGATATCTGGTCCTATCACAACAATTTGCCAACTCTAGTTGTGTGCCTTGTCTATTAAAGGAAACAACACAAAAGGCAAACTCTGACTCAGAGGTAGGAAAAGGAAGACTATTTCTCTTCCTAGTGCTACTGCTCAAGGTCAGACCTCATCATTCTGTTTTGTCTGCCCCCTTATAGGTCTCTTGTCCTGACTGTATTACTCCCACCTATTTCCTTAAAAGCAGAGACCTCATATGGTCACTCCTCTTAGCGACTTCCCACTGCCTGTTCTTGGGTAATATCCAAACATTTTAAACAGGCACATAGGCTGGTCCTTGTCAGTACCACTTTTTCTAAATATGCTTTCTTTTGTGCTTTTATTTTCTTCCCTGTTCTTCTAATGCAGTGGTCTCTCTTCCGCTGCTTGACCATGTAGGGCTATTCATTTTCAAGATTCAATATAACTATTAGCTCTTCAAAGAATCCTGTCCTCTCTGCTTCCCCAGTGTCCTGGACACTTTTTAAAAATTGTTTATTGGTACATTTTGGTATATATAATGATCACATTCATCACAGAGAATTTGTACCGGTACTTTCCCATTCCCCCACCTGCCCTTCATCCCTCTTTCCTAATTTACAAAAGCTGGTTCCATTTTTCCTTTTCTCATTTTTTCTTTCCCCTTCCTTCCTTTTTCCCTCCCCTTTCCCAGTTCCCCTTCCCATTTGAACATTTTCTTATTTCACAATATGTATTATACATTCTGGTCCTTATTTACACTTTTGGTTTCTCACACCAGAGAAACAATGCAGTATTTACAAGGTTGGATACTTTTCCATAGCACTTCACACCCTAATTTGTTCATGGGGTGTGTCCATCTCTCCCAGTTGTCTAAGGGAGGGATGAAACCTGTCTGTAACTATTCCAATGTTTAGTACACTGTTTGCCCAGAGGCACCAAAAAACATGTTGAGGTACCTGTCTTCCATCCAACACTGAGCTCATCTGTGTACACTGTGGCCAGTAAGAACTCAGGGAATGTGGACTATATGGTCTGCATTTTCTCTTTCCAGTCCCTGAACCCTTTATCTGCTGATCTTATTTATTTATTGCAGTTCAGGCTGGCCTTGGGTTCACTTTGTAGCCTAGGTTGGTCTTGAACTTGTAATGATCCTCCTGCTTCAGCCTCCCAAACACTGGGATTACAGGAGTGTGCCACCACGCCTGGCTCATCTGCTGACTGTTTTTGCAGTGCTGGAAAAAAAACCTAGGACATAGCACATACTGGGCAAGCACTATACCACTAAGCTACACCCCCCTCACCTTCTATTTTGACACAAGGTCTCATTAAGTTACCCAAGCTGGTCTCAAACTTGTGACCTTCGTGCTTCGGCTGGTTGGGTAGGTGGGAATACAGGTAGGCCTTCATCAAGCTGGGGTCTATAAGTAGCTCTAGCATTTGGCCCTGCATATACAGTCCCTAGCCTAGGGTTACTGGTCTTCCCTGACTTAGCCTCTGCTGACTTTTTCAGCCACCTTTACCCTTCTGTCCTTATCCTTTCTGCTCTAGGAACCACAATCTTCTTCCTCTCCCCAAACACATCACATTACTGCATGTGCCCTTTTTCTCTCCTTGGAATGCCTTTCCTCTTGTCCACCTATGAAGTGACTAATATAACTTAGACTAGTGGCTCCTGCAAGAAGGCCAGAGAGCATTAGCCATTCATTCGCTCCCCTGTGCTACTCTGTACCATACTCTGCTCAGCATAGCATTGCTTGCGTTTTAGCATCTTTACTATCTAAAGAGTACCTGGCACAGTAAGGCTGCAGTTACTATACGCTGAGAGTATCAAGACATCATGTTTTCTAGGACAGTTAATCAGCTTTCAGGTGTTTTTTTTTTTAATGCCCAGCTCTACCACTCCTTAGCTGTGTCAACATGAGCAAATCACTATAGCTCTCTGGACTCCAGTTTGTCTATAGTAGTGACAGCACACACCTACTATAGTTGTCATAAGTTAGACCAACAATATGCAGAGCAGCCTCTGGTACACAGCAAGCATTCGGTCAGCATCATTAATTACTACCGTGGCCACTGGTGCCGCCCCACTCTGTGTCCACTGGGAAGGCAGAGCCTGCAGAAGCCAATGAGGCACATACAGAGCTTCCCAGCCCCAAATTCCACTCTTTTGGACTTTAGCTGACAGTCAAGAAGAGGGGAAAGAACCACAGCACACAGGATTGTTGGGAATATAAAAATAAGACTTTTTTTCTTTTTATCACATCAATTATCAAAGAAACAGTACGTAACAAAAATACAAAGCTCTGGTGGATTTTTTTGTTTTGTTTTAGTTTTTCTCCCTATTCAATTCTGCCAACAGCCCCTTGCCAGGGAGTCCCTGGCTGATGCCTGGATGCTGTCCCTGAGGTCACCTGGGTGCTCAGGAGAACCGATGGTCCAGGTCTCTCTGGGGGCTGGCTGAGTATGAGTAGGCCTTGCCCAATACCAGGCGGTCCCGCAGCAGCTTGAAGAAGGCATAGTAGTTGCTGAAGAGGATGAGGGCCAGTGAGATGGTCTGGTGCCACTTTTCAGAGGACATTAAGGAATACAGCTGGTAGACAATGACAGCACCCTCGAGCAGCAGGAGGATGTTGAGGATCCTTAGGGGTTTGCTGAAAAAGAACTGCCCAGGGAAGGACAGGCATGGGCTAGAAGATGTGCTCCTTCTTGGATGGGGGGACTCTGGGTGGGCCAGTGAAGGGGACAAGCTCTTGGGACCCCATGCAGACTTGGCTGGGAGGAAGACTTTGTAGAATTGTGCACAGGCTTTGCCACCTCATCTGTCTTTGCTTGTGGTGTTCCTTCTGACAGGGCTGCTGCTTCTAATTAAATCATTTAAGATACTGTTCAACTTATACCTCTTCCAGGAATCCATTCTTGAGAAGTCTTGTTTTCTGGTCTAAAATCAACATCTTTTATTTATTTATATATTTATTTTTCTAGATTATTATTGAGACAGGAATTCACTGTGTAGCTCAGGCTGGGCTTCAACTCACAGTAATTCTCCTGCCTCAACCTCCCAAGTGCTGAGACTACAGGAATGTACTGTCATGCCAAGTTTATTTACTAACATATTTTTTATTAGTACCTATTAATTTTACAAAATATTGGGTTTCAATGTGGTATTTTGATACATACCAACATCTTTTAATGTCATTCTCTTGAATATTATTGGAGTCTGAACAAATTAGAATCTTGTGGTATTTGTGCAGAAAATTATTGCATACTCTATAGCTCAGTATCTACTATTTCCTGTGTAGCACCTTTAGATAGGCTAGAAGCTTCTAAGGAACATAGTAACACACTGTTTTTTATGTTGTTGTTTTGTTTTTTGTCTTTTTGAGACAGGGTTTCACTATGCAGTTCAGGCTGGCCTTGAACTTACTTTGTAGCCTACACTGGCCTTGAACTTAGTGATCCTCCTGCCTTAGCCTCCCAAGTGCTGGGATTACAGGTATGTGCCACCATGCCTGGCAATAACACCTGGCAGTGACACTGGTGTTTCAGAGCAACATGAAGTGTAAAACTCAAGAAATATTTTAAGCTCAAAAGTGTGTTTAATGTCTAGGGTCTTAATTCTGCAGAGCCAAAAGAATTAAACCTGAAGAGCTGCTTACAAAATGGGAAGACAGCTAGGTGTGGTGGCGCAAGCCTGTAATCCCAGCACTCAGGATGTTGAGGCAAGGGGATTGCCATGAGTTTGAAGCCAGCCTGCGCTAGATAGCGAGTTCAAGGCTAGCCTGCACTACACAGCAAGACCTTGTTTCAGGAAAAAAAAAAAGGTGGAAAGATAGGTGACATGTTTTGCTTTGTCTTTTTTTTTTTTTTTTTGGAACCGGGGATGGAACTCACAACCTCGTGCCTGAAAGGCTGGCGCTTAGGCCACTGAGCTAAATCCCCGGCCCTAAATCCCCAGCCCTATTTTTTGAGACAGGGTCTCAGTATGCAGTTCAGGCTGGCCTTGAACTGACTTTGTAGCCCAGGCTGGTCTCGGACTCACAACGATCCTCCTGCCTCAGCCTCCCGAGTACTGGGATTAAAGGCATGTGCCACCATGTCCAGCTAAAGATAGGTGACATGAAATGGAATTCAAGAGACCAGGGTGCCAGGCTCAGGTCTGTACCTAACAGGTTGCAAGACTGGGAAAATCCCTTCTCTCTTGGTCTTGGGTTTCTCAACTATGAAAATGCCAGTAACAGCGCAGATAAGTAATGTCTCAAACTGTGATGCTCAGAGCCCCAGTTTCCCTGTGATCCCTTAGCAGATTTAGCAGAGGTGAGTGGGAAATTGAAGGGGTTCCAAGATTTTCAAATAGAGCAATACCATGAAGTCCTGTAAGTTGGACTCTGGTCTCTGTGTTGGAAAAAAGGTTTTTTTTTTTTTTAAAGGAGTTTAAAAGAAAAATAAACCGGGTGTGGTCGTACACACCTGTAATCTCAGCACTCAGGAGGCTGAGGCAGGAGGATTGCCATGAGTTCAAAGCCAGCCTGCACTACATAGTGGGACCCTATCTCATAAACAAAACCAAAACCAACCAACCAAACAAACAAAAAGAAACACAATAGAGAGCACTAACTTAGCTGATTTTGAGTACCCCTGTTCCACAGTACTGAGTAACATGTCACTACTATCAGTTCCCAAGTTTCCCAGTAAGGTGCTCTTGAAATTAAACTCCCTGGGTCAAGTTCAGTATCTAAAAACAAGGTTAGCTCTCACAGTTCTCTCATACACAAGTTTCTGGGAAAGACTGAATGGCAGAATGTGTGGGAAGTGCTTAGCACAGTGTCTACCAAACAGCAAGGAGTAATCATTGTTACTTTAACTGCCAAGAACTCATTCTTTTATTGTATGATCTTCTCTTCCATCCAATGCTCTAAAAGATCTGTTACCCTGCCTGGCAGGTGCGAGGTTGTGAGTTCGATCCCTGGTACCAAAAAGAGCTGTTACCAACTGAGCTACAGTAATGAAGTGATAACCTGTGTGGCTTTCCTTGTGTTGCATGTGTGCACTGACTCTCTTTGGGTTTGGGAAATACTGAAAACAGTTTTCTCTTGCTGTGTCCACTTTCCTCCCTGCTAATTCCCATCCATCCCCTGCCCTCTAGATCAGGCCCCAACCCTCCTTTCCACAGGAGACTCACGTGGAACCGGAAGTGGGAGACATCAGAGGGGATGGCCACATTATAGTGGCCAACTGCTTTGTAGACATTCTTGCTGTGTTTCACCAGCACACCCTGTGGCCACATGCATTCTTCAGTCCACCTGGAGGCACAGTTCAAGAGTGCCCCTTATCCCGGGCTCCCCCGAGAAAAAGGGTACCATAGGATTAGGCATTGAACAATCACCAGGGCTCTAGTTCCATTTTTATTGCTTAGACATAATGACTTCCCTTTTCTGGGACTCAGTTGCCCCCTGTGTAAAATGAGGCAAGAACCCTGAGAAATTCACTGCACTGGGGGGGGGGGGGGGGGGGGGGGTGTCTAAGACTGAGAGATTGCAACAAAAACCTTATTTTCTCGATGGGTGCCTTTGCTTCATCTGGTCTCACCTCTAGTTTCCAATCAGTTCATCACATAGCTGTCTGAGTGGTCTCTGGAAAATACCAGGTTGAGCATGATTATGCTCTCCTTAGAATGTGTTGAAGGTTGCCCAGTGCCCCATGGATAGTGTCTGCATGGCCTCTGAGATCCTGTGCGGCTTCCCATGACTCCCGCTATGCAGATCAAAAACCCTCTCAGAACTGTTCCAGTCCCTCCCAGCACATCATTTTATTCAAGCCTCTGCCCTCTCATGGGACAGACCTTCCTGAAGTCTTACCCTTCTGGAAAGCTCTTCATTATCTTTCAAAACCCTGGCTTGTCCAGAAAATGTCTCTCAAACTCCCCGGAGTTGAGCATCCAATTACCATTCCCTAAATTTAGTCCTACTGATCCACATTTCCCAATGTTTGTCATTTATTTTCCTGTCTGTATCCCTCATGATGCTGGGAGCCTTCTAGGAAGAGGAGATGGTGTCCAATTCATCCCTGTGTCCTCAAAGAATGTTACAAAGCCTGGCACTGAGAGGTCTCATGTGCATGTGAATGAGACAGTGAGCCAAGTAAAAGCTTTTGTCCAATGTCTCTGTATGTTTTCCTAGGATCTTCAAGGGTCCTGGACCAGAGACTGAGAACTACAATTTCCCTTCTTTTTTTTTTTTTTTTTTTTTTTTTTTTTTTTTGCGGCACTGGGGATCGAACTCACAGCCTTGCACCTGCCAGACAGGCGCTGAAGCTGCTGAGCCAAACTCCCAGCCCTGGCTTTTTGAGGCAGGGTCGCACTATGTAGCTCAGGCCGGCCTTGCGCTCACGTTGTGGCCCAAGCCGGCCTCGAACCCACAACGCTCCGCCTACCTCAGCCTCCCGAGTGCTGGGATTAAAGGCGTGCGCCACCACGCCCGGCTTACAATTTCCCTTCTAATGTACACTCCTGTCTCATTGCTGCATTCATTTAAAAAGTAGTTACTGTGTTATATACAACCACAAAGATCAACTTCAGAGACAATAAATATGCTAAATGAAAGAAGTTGGACACAAGAGTATCTACTTATGATTTCACTTATATGAAATGCTAGAACAGGCAAAACTAACCTATGGTAAAATAAAACATAAAGATCTTAGGGGCAGGAGGTTACCGCAAGGGCCCCAAGGAAATTTCCTGAGGCCCTGGAATTGTTCTATACCCTGATGGCATAAGTTGTATGGGTGTATTGACTTTATCAAAACTCAAAGAATTGTACCCTTTGCAGTTTGTACATTTCATTCTATGTAAATTTTACCTTAAAAATAAAAGACTACACACAGGAAAAAAAAACCATTGCAGTGTACCTTATCATAAGCCAGGCACTCTGGCGGTAGGGAGGAGACAGATGAGTGCTAGACAGGCAAGAGCCCAGGCCTGCAGAAGTTTTTAGTCCTAGAAGAGTGGGCAGGAAACTAAGCAAACTCAGCAGAAAGCATGAAGTCCAATGAGTATGGTGTATGGAAGACTGAAGGGAGGGGAGGACATTAAACCCATTCTAGGTGCTCAGAGAAGTGTTCCTGGAAGAAGCAAAGTGCTAAAGATAGTTAACCAGCAAAAGAAGGACAGAAAGGCAAAAGCCCGGATGCCAAAGTGCATAAAGCATACAAGGACCAAAAGAGGTTTGGATGGTTAGAGCAAAGTACAAACTGGGGCACGGTAAGAGATGAGCAGAAAAGGTTGGCTGGTAGGACTCAGTTCATCAGCCCTGTGAAGGAGCTTGGATCTTATCTGAACCCCTTAGAAAGCCACAGACAGGTAGATCCTATTTACCTGTTTTCTGTCTTTCTACTCCCCCCGCCCCACCACCGTCAGAGCCTGAGGCTAAGCTAAACCCACTTCTGGTCCATTTGTCAAGTCTCGTAACTTTCTGGATCACCTGGACAGAGCACAAAAGGGACCCAGATTGGCACAGAAGGCCAACACCAGAAGGCTTGGATTCATGGCCTCCCTTTGCATTTTTGCTCCTTGGTGGACCTATCTCTACAAACATGCTCCAGGGTTCTCCCCTCTGCCAGGCCTTGTCCTGGGCCTAAGACTCAGATATAATTCAGAAGCGGTCCTGACCTTGAGGAGCTTCCAGTCTCATGGAGTAATCCAGGCAGCAAAATTAACAAACCTGGGTTGAAAAAACACTTTGATAAAGGGCTGTACACAAATAGGTACACAAGTAGTTGGGATGAGTGAGGGAAAAGAGGCCTCAGTGTAGGATAGCACTGCAGTCAGATTAGAGGCAGATGTCACCCTGCTCAGGAGCTCTGAGGTGCTGGACTGCCCTCCCCTTAGCTTGGCTCATTCTTCACTGGTGCCTAAGGATTAGTCGAGGCTGGTCTCAAACTCAAGGTGATCCTCCTGCCTCAGCCTCCCAAGAGCTGGGATTACAGGTGTGTACCACCATACCTGAGTTGTTCAAAATTTTCTATGGCCCTTTTCAGCTTGTAGGCCAAAATACAACTGACCCTGCCTGATACACCAGCACCAGGCCTGGTATGGAATGGGTAGAAGTAAATGTTTCCTCAAAGAACAGGTGACCTAACAGTTGAGTGGATGAGTGAGCAGGTGAGACAGGAGAAGGTAAGCAATGAATGATTGCATGCTTGAGCAATTTAGTCAATGAGTAAACTAATAAATGAATCAATGAATGAAGTGAATGAGTCTTTGAATTTACCACCTGCTCACCACCTCCCACCTCCAGTACACTGCAAGCTGTAAGAGATGAACAGAAAAGGCTTGCAGGACTCACTTTATGTGCTAGGAAGCCATGTGAAGAAGCCTGGATCTTATTGGAGGGCTCTAGGGAGCTACAAACATGTTGACCCTCATATTTAGCTATGTTCTTTCTTTCTATTCCTCCCTCCTGTTCTATCTTGGCCTCCAACTCCGCCATACCCTCCTCTGGACATGGGCCTAAAATACAAGTCAGGCTCAATAGCTGTTCCTGGTTGACTGAAGAGTTAATGAGCAAGTGGGCAAGTGACTCCAGATGCTGACAGGAGGGCTGGGATTGAGCTGAGCAGAGCAGAGAAGGGCAACTTACGGATGCTGTAGTACGTTGGAGCACAGTGCTGGGTCCACCTTCTGCCAGCAGCCCAGATGGGCAGCAGCCTTGTGCAGCAGGTCGCAGTAGCTGGCAGGCAGTAGGTGCTGCATGAGGATCACTGAGGTGCTGATGGACACCAGCAGGAAGAGCTCACAGGACCAACGCTTGTCATAGTAATGTGTGTTCTAGGGATAGTGAGAGGTGGGTAAGGCTTGGGATGCCCACAACACCCTCATTCTTTCTCCCTTCCTTGATTCTACCTCCCTCAGAAGTTGAGACAGTGCTGGGAAGACTCATGATGGCCTGAAATCAAGAATAAAAAACCTAACAAAGGAAGCTCGGCATGGTAGCACACACCTGTAATCCCAGCACTTGGGAGGTTGAGGCAGGAGGATCGCTGCCAGCTCAAGGCCAGCCTGGGCTACACAGTGAATTCAAGGCCAGCCTGAACAACATAGCAAGACCCTGTCTCAGAAACAAAAAACAAACAAACAAACAAAAAGAGTAACCACCAATCACCTCTGAAAGGCATTAGGTAGATTACAATACACATGAAAGTTCCTCAGGTGTTGTAGGTGTTCAACACCTACAATAAATTCCCTCAACCTCAAATGTTAAGGTACAGTGCATCCTGTAGGAATGTTCTAAGACTACTGTAGCTGAGGAGGTACCTTCCAGGAGGCTATACACAGAGTTTTGGAGTCACTCAGATCTGGATGAATCCTGGCTCTCCTACTGAAAGATAAGGCAGGATACTGTTACATGCCTGTATTAAAACAGCCACTAAAATGCTGTACAAAATTACTGCACTTTGTTATCAATGGCTGAGTGACCTTAGGCAGGTCACTTCCTTTTCAGGGAGTCTTATTTCTGCACTTTAAAACACAGACAGTAATCACTCTAACTTTCTAGAGAACAGGAGGGAAATCCCAGTTATTTATGCCAGCAGGAGGGCTCACAGCAGGTAGGCAGCACGCTAAGGTCCCAGCCAGACCCTGTCCCTCCCTGGGTTGAGCAGTATACCTTCACAAACCAGACAGGCACAAAGGCCACGTAATAGGCACTCAGCATGGAACTGACAAGCACTTCTTTCATTCGCCAGTTGAAATCCATCTTGAGGAACTCCACTTCACTGCGGATGAGGCTGGGTGACAGGCAGCAGGCATGGGTGGGCATAGCTTCTGGACCATACAGTTGTCGTGTGTGCTGTTTCCATGTCTCCCGTAGTGTCAGCAGGTAGTCCCGACTCCTTGCCAGGCCACTCACTGCCTCCCGGGGCCCCATGGAGGCCACGTGGCTGAAGAGGTTTGTCTTGCGGAGATCACAGTTCAGCTGTAGGAATGGAATATACATCCCAAACCTGCTGGGGAAGACAGTGGTGAGAACAGGCCTGCCCATGGGCTTGGACTCCAACCCTCAACCCCAAAGGGGCTCTGTGTTTCTCTCTGAGCCTCAGCTTTCCTGGATACTCCAAGGGGCAATTTACCCATCTTTCTATTCATTTATGCTGACATCCAATGGTTTTTGAACATAAGTCTTAGCACTGAGTATGTGCTGCACATTGGGTATACAATAAGAAGCAAGAGACAAGTCCCTGCCCCACCATCTAGTGGTGACAGTTAATAATAATTATAACAGTTCTCGCACATTGGCCCAGCCCATGTTCCATGTTTTACATGCACTTTTTTTTTCTTGTAACTACAGCATGAATTAGATACTACCATTTTGTCCCCTTTTCAGCTGAGGAAGCTGTGGCTTAGAGAGATGAAGTAAATTCCTAAATAGCTACACAATTAGCAAGAAAGAAATACAGCTCAGACCCAACTCTGTCTGGTACCAAAGATTGAGACAGATATTTAAAAACACAACTTAATTAATTAAAAGTGTACAAGGTGCAACAAAAAGAAGTATAAATTATATGAGGCATAAGGTAAAAGGTATATGAGATATAAGAGGCAGCTCTTTAGTTTGCACTGGACCATTCACTAGTACTTATTTTGTGCCTACTATGTGCTAGTGGTGAAATGGACTCTTCAAACAGTACAATCCCTTCCCTTAAGCAGCACCCTTCAATTAGAGCTAAGGTTAATTAAGGTTGTTTCGCTTCATTTTTTGTGGTACTAGGAATTGAACCTGGAGCCCTGGGCATGCTATGCAAGTGCTTTACCACTTAGCTGCATCCCAGCCTTTGTTTTGGAGACAGGGACTCACTAAGTTGCTCAGGCTGGCCTCAAATTTGTGATCCTGCTGTCTCAGCCTCCCAACTCACTACAGTTACAAGTATGTGCCAATGTGTTCAGTTTTCAAGGTATATTTTTGAGTGTATGGCTGCTGCTGTATGATGAGAAAACCTGACCGGCCCACAGACTGGAAGAATAGAGTGAGCCCTCTGTATCTGTGGAAGTATTTTTAAAAGTTTTGTTACTAAGCTGGGTGTGGTGGCGCACAGCTTTAACCCCAGCACTCAGGAGGCTGAGGTAGGAGGAGCGTTGTGAGTTCGAGGCTGGCTTGGGCTACAACACAAGCACAAGGCCGGCCTGAGCTACACAGTGTGACCCTGCCTCAAAAAAAAACTAGGGCTGGGAGTTTGGCTCAGTGACTTAAGAGCCTGTCTGACAGGCGCAAGGTTGTGAGTTCAATCCCCAGTGCCGCAAAAAAGTTTTGCTACATATATACGATAACTATATTATGTATTCTATACACAGCCAAAGACAATTCTTCTTCGTGAAAAAAAGAGGGGAAAAAAGTGGACTGCAGGTTGAACACGCCTGCTCTAAAAGAGTATAGTAACTTTTTGCAAGCATTTATTTTGCATTAGGTATTGTAAATAACGTAGAAATGATTACTTATTAAAGTATACGGGGAGGATGTGTATAAGTTATATGCAAAATACTATACATCTTGTAAGTGACCTGAGTATCCTCTAATATTGGTATATGGGATGTCCTGAACTGAGTCCTCCAGAGTACCGAGGGAGGAGAACTATAATTATAAAAAATAGTTAAGTGCTTCTTATTTTTTTTCTTAACTCATGGCAAACTTCCTGTCTCAGCTTCCCAGGTACTGGGATTACAGGCACGTGCCACCACACCTGGCTTTTTTTGTTTTTTTGGAGACAAAAAGCAGAGTTTCTGTTCATACTTCAGGCTGGTAAACTCACTATAGCCAAAACAAACAACCACCACACAAAAACCTAATAAACAACAACAACAACAATAAAAACCCAATAAACTCACTATAGCCCAGGCTGGCCTCAAACTCATGGTAATTTTCTTGCCTCAGCCTCCCAAGTGCCAGGATTACAGACATGTGCCAATATGTCCAGGTACAGTTATTTATTTATTTTTCCACCTTGAGGCCTCTCAATTTCTCTCTGTCTAGGTCCCCAGAATTAGGGAACCTCTAGAATCTAGGTCCCCCAAGAGGGGCCCTGGGCTAGCTCCTAAAAGTTAGGGTCAGTGACAGTGCTTTTTTTTCAGTACTAGGAATTGAATCCAGGACCCATAGTGAGCTACATCCTCAGCCATTTTTTGAGACAGGGTCTCAGTCATTAAGTTGCCCAGCTGGGCTTGAACTTGGATTCTTTTGCCTCAGTCTTCCAGAGTACGATATTGTAGGCATGTACCACCATACTCAGCTCTGTGCTACATTTCTTCTTCTCCTCCTTCTCCTTGATCATTTTTTTTTTTTTTTTTTGTATCAGGGATTGAATTCACAACCTTGCGCCTGCCAGACAGGTGCTTAAGTCTCTGAACTAAATTCCCGGCCCTACTTTTTGGGATAGGGTCTCACTATGCAGCTCAGGCTGGTCTTGAACTCACTTTGTAGCCCAGGCTGGTTTTGAACTCACAAGGATCTTCCTGCCTCAGAGTCCCGAGTGCTGGGATTAAAGGTGTGCGTAAGGGCAGGGAGTTTGGCTCAGTGACTTAAGCACCTGCCTGACAGGCGCAAGGTTGTGAATTCAACCCCCAGTGCTGCCAAAAGAAAATTTAAAAAAAATAAATAAATAAAATAAAACAAAGGTGTGCACCACCATGTCCCCCCCCCCTTTTTTTTTTTTTTTTTTTGAGACTGGGTCTCACTATGTAGCTCAGGCTGCCTCAAACTCATGGTAATCCTCCTGCTTCAGCCTCCTGAGTGCTGGGATTATAGGCATGGGTTACCACATTCAGTTAGTGCTACATTTCTTAACTACAACTTTTAAAAAATTCTTTTCTGGGATCCCAAGAAGGAATATCTGTCTCTGGGCTTTTGTTTTCCTGTCTATGAGACAGGGATGCTATCATTCTCCCTATGGTAATATTAAGTAAGATAGTTAAAGAATTATGGTCGAGTATAACACCTAAGCTGGTGCAAAGGCATAAGCCAGCCACTTAGGAGGCTGAGGCAGAACTGAGTTCAAGGTCATTCTAGGCAACACAACAAGATCCTGTCTCTTAAAAAAAAAAAAAAAAGCAAGATATGGTGGCACATACCTGTAATTCCAGCCCTCTAGAGGCTGAGGGAGGAGGCTCTCTGTAAGCCTGAGGCCAGCCTGGCCTATATAAGGACTTCAAGACCAGTTGAAACTACATAGTGAAAACCTGTCTCAAAAAAACCCAAAATAAAAAAAGAAAGAAAGAAAGAAAGAAAGCAAGCAAGCAAGCAAGCATAATGTTTGGGGTCAAAGAAACCTGAATTAAAATCCTACTCTGCCAATTACTAGGTCTGTATTTAAGACAGTTATTTAACTTCTGAGAGCTTCAGTTTCCTTAACTTGCCCTGTGTTATACAGTTACACAACTTGTATTGATCCTTTTCTTTCAGCCAGGCATTAAACTAGTGTTTTCATAAGTACTCTCATTCAATCCTTGCAACAGCCCTCCAGCATGATGCTTGGTGCTGAACAGAAGATCAATACAATTTGATTTAGAAAATAGGGGCCAGTGATTGTGTGGGAACAGGAAAAAAGACTGAAATGGAATTCCCAAAACCCTCTTCAGGATACCCCATGGGAACTGGGAGTGGGGAGGGTGTTATATGAAAATATAAGGAACTCGGTCTCTATCTTATAGGCAAGTACTTCAGAACCTCCCTGGTTTTGCCTCTAACAACTGCAGATAGATCCTGTAAGCAACTAACCTATTTGGTGCCAGTTAAGTGACTGTTTTGACAGGTTAGAAACTAGAAGGATCTTTACATACAAGATGGCAGATTCCCTCCCATGCTCTCCACTCACTCTTGTCAGTGCAAAAGTAGAAAATAAATACACATCAGCAAAAAGAAAAAAATGGGAGGGCGATCATCAGTACACAAAATGACTGACAAAATTGAGAAAGCAGAAGGAGATATGTTGGCAGATGAGGAAGAAGCCATCACCTACAGCAAAGAGCTTTCCAATAGAAATATGAGAGTCACAGGAGCAACTGAAAATTTTCTAGTAGCCACATTAAAAGATGAAATGAACTTTAATACTCTATTTTATTTAACCCAATTCATGGAAAAATATTACATGAGATGAATATTTATTAATGAAATGTTTTACTTTCTTTTTTTGTACTAAGTCTTCAGAATGTGGTATCTCACACTCACAGAATTCAAAGTAGGCTATTTTAAATGCTCAATAAGTACAGGCAGCTAGTGAGTACCAAAGTAGCTGGACAGCACAGGTCTAGAATATGAAATGAGAGGATGCGCTGGTGTGGGAAGATACATGGTCAAAGTGATCCAAGAGAGGCTGGCTTGAAATGAGCACATTTCATAAAGGGTAGCCATGAGAAGCAAGGTTGCACAAACAGGATGAAAGAAAGGTCTGTATTTATTTATATAAGGGTCAGTCCTTTTATTCCCTACTCACCTCACACAACCAACCCTGAAGGATTATTCTCAAAAAAAATTGAAGAGACTATGTGAGAAGAATTGAAGTTTCTAATAGGAGCATCTTAAGAGTAACATCCCCATCCCTTTCTGATCTATGGGGGTCCATGGCCTAACATCTGGAACCTCACTCACAGCTCCTAAAACAAAGGCTACCAGTCAGCAACCTGCCTGTGTACTTAGAAATCCAGTCAAACCTGCCACCCACTGAAACTGTTGTAGAAAGAAAGAAAATGCATTCCTGCTACTTAATTCTTCATACAGACAACCGAAGAAATGAACTCTATTTGGAAAACTAACAGCATAAAACAGAAAATTGGCCCCAGTGTAAAGACAAAATTGAGGGAACATAAGAGGTTTTAAAAACAAGAACAGGATGCTATGAGAAAAGAACAATCAGAAAACAAGAGGACTTAGAGATGAAAAATATAATTGCTGAAAAAAATCTCTAAAAAAGCTGGAAGATAAAGTTGAGGAAATCTCTCTGAAGTCAAAGCAAAGAGACAGAGAGGAGATGGAAAAGAGAGAAAGAAAAAAGAAACGTGGAAAATATGAGGAAAAATACAAGAGAAGCAAACAATGGTCTACCACCTGATGAACAAAAGTTCAGAGAGAACAGAAAAAATGGAAAAGATATTATAAATGAAATAATAGAAGAAAATCTCCTTAAGCTAAAGAAGTAACCAAATCTCCAGGTTAAAAAGTCATAGGTGGCACATGGCTGTAATTTTATCACATAGGGAGGTTGAAGCAGGAGGATCACAAGCTTGAGTCCTGACAGAATGACTGACAAAAGTTACACACTAGATACATCCTTGTGAAATCTCTAGTAATTGGAAGATAAACAGAAAATTCCTAAAAGCTTTCAGAAAACAAATAAGTCATCTATAAAGAAATTGGAATCAAAATGACATCAGACTTATCACTAACAACACTAGATGCTAGAGACAACAGAATAGTATCTTCAAAACTTTGAGAAAATATGAATTTAAACCTAAAAATGAATATTCAGTAAAATATGAGGGCAGAATAAGGACATTTTTAGATACACAAGGACTCAGAATGTATATACTTTCCAAATACCCACTGTTAAGGAAATTACCTGATATGCACTCCAGCAAAATAAGGGAGAAAACTAAGAAAAAGGAAGACATAGGATCCAGGAAACAGAGAAGCCAACCCAGGAGAGCAGCGAAAGGAAGTTCCAGGCTGAGAGTTGCACAGCAGGCCTAAAAAGCACCCACTCCAGACTGGAGAAGGAGGATGGAGGCCTCAAGGAAGGATGTCTTGGGGTAGGGGAAATGGACTCCAAGCAATGGGTAGCATGACTGAGAAGCTTGAGGACATGTCCTTGAGGACATGTTGAAGGCCCATCACTCTTTTGTCCACAAGAGAAAAGAAAGGCAATTAGAAACTCCAAGATAAAAAAGTTATATAAGAAAGTTATAATCTAAATATGAAGCAAATTAAAATGTGACATGATTTTTTTCTCTGTGACATGACTTTAAGCACTTGATGGAATATAAGAGAAACCATTTGATTTTAACACCAGGAACATTTTCTAAGATGGTAACTCAGCAACTATGAAGAAGGAATGTCATTTATGTACCTTACCACACCTTGCAGTGAATATTTCCACACATGTAACTATATTAAGGTTATTTTTTGCAGTTTAATGTTTAGACTTAGCCTCAGACAAAGAATGGAAGTCTTAAGCATAGTTATATAGGAGCATCTGAATGTCAAACTTGATAATATAAAAGATTACGGCTGCCAGGAACTGAGGAGAAAGAGGGAAGGAAAGGTAAATGTGGAGGGTTGCTAATATTCTTCTCTTGCATTATAGGGAAGATACTATTATCCTTGTGTAGTGGTGTACACCTGTAATCCTCAATAGTCAGAAAACTAAGGTAGGAGGATTACAGGTTCAAAGAGAGATTGGGCAATTTTGCAAGACCTTGTATGAAAATAAAATAAAAAAGGGTTGGGGATGTACTTCAGTGCCCCCAGGTTCAATCCCTAGTACTGCAAAAACAAAACAAAACACATGTAACTACTGTCAATGGAATGAAAAAAATATTTTTTTTCCTTGACAGCACTAGAGCTGGAAGCCTTGGCCTTACACATCCTATGCTAGGCAAACCCTCTACTACTAAGCTACACCCCCAGGCCCTAGCATACTTTTGTTATTGACAAAGATAATAGGAAACTAAATGTAATAATAATTATCAAATACTTTGAGGGATAAGAGAATGAGCTAAATCTTTATTTAGAGCCAGGAATGGTGGTGCACATCTATAATCCCAGCATTCGGAAGGCTGTGGCAGGAAGATTGCTGTGAATTCGAAGCCAGCCTGGGGTATACAGTGAGTTCAAAGTCAACCTGAACTACATAGCAAGACTCTGTCTCAAAAAAAGAAAAACACCTAACTTTATTTGTCACTACAGGAAATCAATATGTGTATGCATGCATGTTGTATATGGTATGCTTGTATGTGCATAGAATATTTATTTCCAAGACATACAAGAAACCAGAAACATTGGTGATTATCTCTTGGAAAGGAAACTAGGTAGCTGGGTGGCTGCAGTCAAGGGGAGGCTATAGTCTGTACTATAGTCACTCTACATTGTTGGAATTTTAACTGTGCGAATTTATTATCCAATTATAAAAACAGGAAATAAATTTAAAAGTAAAACCAAAAGTACAAGGACACAAGAACTATGGTGATAAGCTAAAAACAGAAACTAAGCTGGGTGTGGTGGCGCACGCTTTTAATCCCAGCACTCGGAAGGCTGAGGTAGGAGGAGCGTAGTGAGTTCCAGCCTGGCTTGGGCTACAATGTGAGCACAAGGCCAGTCTGAACTACACAGTGTGACCCTGCCTCAAAAAACTAGGGCCGCGAGTTTGGCTGAGTGGCTTAAGCGCCTGCCTGGTAGGAGAAAGGTTGTGAGTTCAATCCCCGGTGCCACAAAAAAGAAAAAAAAAAAAAAACAACCAGAAACTGAAAGACACGGCTTTTGAAAAGTGGAAAAAGTCTGCGGGTGTGGCTGGAGGCTACTGCTTCTTATTGTAAGTTTTTTAGCACTAGATTATAATGCATTATTTCAAAAAAATTAAAAATTAAATAAAAAAATATGGACATGGGTGATGTCTGTATGCAAGAACAATTCATCAAGAACTAACCATACTTTTTTGCATGTGTATGTGCTACTGAAGAGTGAAACCATGATCTTCACACAGACCTAGAGTCTCAGTCCTTTTTTTTTTCTCGGCACCAAGGATCGAAGTCACAACCTCGCGCCTGCCAGACAGGTGCTTAAACCACTGAGCCAAACTCCCGGCCCTAGTGTTTTTGAGGCAGGGTTGCACTATGTAGCTCAGGTCGGCCTTGTGCTCATGTTGTAGCCCAAGCTGACCTCGAACTCACAACGCTCCTCCTACCTCAGCCTCCCGAGTGCTGGGATTAAAGGCATGCGCTACCACGCCCGGCTTCTCGGACCTTTTAAAAAAATTTTTACTCTGAGACAAGGTCTCGCCAAGTTTCCAAGTTGCTAGACTTGAATCTGCGATCTTTTTGCCTTAGTCTCCCAGAGTGCTGGGATTACATCTGACTCAAGTAATAACCATATGTTAAATCAATTACTGACAGTTTTAAACAGTAGAACCATTTTGAAAGACAATTTGTTAATATCTATATTAAATGTAAATGGACATAACATACCTTCTGTGCAGTGGTTCTACTTCTGGAAATCTGTGGTACAATTTGGGTAAGTGTATCAAATTGTATTGCCTCATTTTTCTTTTTTTGCTACTGAAAATCAAACTCGCAATCTTGCACTTGCTAAGCAGGTGCTGTACCGCTAACCTATATCCCTGACCCTGCCACCCCGCACCTTTTTTTTTTTTTTAAAGATAGGGTCTTGCCATTTAGTTTAGGCTGGCCCTAAACTCACTATGTAGGTCAGGTTGGCCTTAAACTTGTGGTGATCCTCCTGCCTCCACCTCCTGAGTGCTGGGATTACAGGAGTGCACCACCACGCCTGGCTGCCTCATCATTAAGAATAAGGAACAGATGATGGGACGCCATATGCCAGTGATGGTAAATCTTTTAGTGCTCTCAGTGATAACAAACAGCTGGTTGCAGCAAACATGTCATAGGTTCGCCACCACTGCCATGTACTGTGAGATCCTCACCTGAACCACTGGGTCTTTGAATCTTTTTTTTTTTTTTTTTTTTTTGCAGCACTGGGGATCAAACTGACAACTTTGCACCTGCCAGACAGGCACTTAAGCCACTGAGCCAAACTCCCATCCCTGGTTTTTTGAGGCAGGGTCACACTATGTAGCTCAGGCCGGCCTTGCACTCGAGTTGTAGCCCAAGCCAGCGGCGAACTCACAAAGCTCCTCCTACTTCAGCCTCCCGAGTGCTGGGATTAAAGGCATGCACCATGACGCCCGGCTGGGTCTTTGAATCTTAAAAACTGTGAGCTTAATAAATCTCTTTTCTTTTTTCTTTTTTTTTTTTTTTTTTTGCAGCACCAGGGATTGAACTCACAACCTTGAGCCTGTCAGACAGGCGCTTAAGTCACTGAGCCACACTCCCAGCCCTGGTTTTTAAGGCAGGGTCGCACTGTGTAGCTCAGGCTGGCCTTGCGCTCTAGTCGTAGCCCAAGTCAGCCTCGAACTCACAACGCTCCTCCTACCTTAGCCTCCCAAGTGCTGGGATTAAAGGCGTGCGCCACCACACCCGGCTAGTAAATCTCTTTTCTTCATTTAAAAAAAAAAAAAAAAAAAAGAATAAGGAAAAGGTAGGAACAGCTCCAAGTTGACAGGAGACAAATCAAATTGTGAAAATTCTATACGATAGAAGAGTACAAGGCCATACTCATAGGTATTTCCATGGAAAAATACCCAAGTTTTTATGATTATGTTTAAAGTGTAGTAAATCGTATAACGTTCTATATAGCACAAACGTATTTTTACTTTAAAAAAAAAATGTACAGAACTCTGGGAGGCTAAGGTAAGGACAATCACACATTCCAGCCCAAGGCTGAGGCAGGAGGATCTCTGTGAGTTTGAGACCAGCCTGGGCTACGAAGTGGGTTTAAGGCTAGCCTGAACTGCATAGTGAGACCCTGTCTCAAAACACAGGGCTGGGAATTTAGCTCAGTGGCCTAAGTGCCTGCCTGGCAGGCGCAAGGTTGTGAGTTCGATCCCTGGTACCAAAAAACAAACAAACAAACAAACAAACAAAAAAACAAAATCAAGTTCCAGCCCAGCCTGGGGAACTTAGTAACTTAGCAAGTCTCTGTCTCAAAATAAAGTAAAATGAAAAAGTAAGGGCTGGGGATGTAGTTCAATATATTCCCAGTACTGAAAAAAAAGGAGGACTCATGGATGGCAGGAAGGAAGGAAATGAATGAGTGTGAGTGCATTTGCTCAGAAAAAATTTGGAAGAATATGTTGCAAATGATTAGTGGATTTATGAGATCATACGGGTCTTTTCATTTTCCATGTTAAAAGCTTCCATATAGCACTAGGGATGTAGATGAGTGGTAGAGTGCTTGCCAAGCATGAATTTGACCTCCAGCTTTAGCAAAAACAACAAAACCTTCTGTATAGTCTAATGTTTTTAGAAGACATGTGTCATCCTAATAATTAAAAATTATATATAATTGAAACAAGTGTGATGAAATTCCAACCAGTGCCACCTTAGTCATTCAGGATAGAAAGGGAGAAGAGTCCAGCTCTGAAGTTTCCCAGGAACCAGGGCTGGCTCGGCTTCAGTAAGTTCATGAACCAGGGTTGAGAAATGACTGAAAATGCCCGGGCAGTCAGGAACCTGCCCCAGGGAGTCAAATCAGACACCTTGCCAAACTTCAATTTTAGGCCAGTAAGGAGCAGTCCTGGGCTCTCCCCAGAAACTCTTTCTCTAGCCTCACCAACCTGGGCTCTGATGAGATGGAAGGAGCTAACCAGAACGAGAATAACAGACATACATATACATACACCCATGCACATGCAGACACCACATATATATAGGTTTGCTTCATGCACAGACGCCCACACAGACACATGCAAACATGCAGGGCCTTGCAAGCACTCAGTCTTGGGAGCCACAAGAGACTACACAAACCCTGAAATATACAGAGAAAGAGAGAGAGAGAGAGTGAGAGAGTAAGAAAGAAAGAGAGAGTCAAAGCATTCCCTGCATGTTCCTTTGGGATACACACTTTAATCTGAGTCCCATTCTGATTTCCTCATCAGTGGGAGATTCAGTAAATTATGCCATCTCAGTTCTACAAAAGAGGGCTATCTCGGGGATGTCATTATATAATGTGAAAGGATACTAGCACTGCCTGCCTGAGTTTTTCCAGACAAGGAGGCCAGACAACCCAGCCATTCTAAAGGCAGAGGAAGTGAGGGGTGAAGTGAGGGGTACTCACGGATAGCAGAGGAACAGGAGGTTCAGGAAGGAGTAGGTCCTGAAGAGGTGGATGAGGGATCGGCACAGACTCCAGCCTGTTGCCGTGAGAACGGTGAAGCGGGTGAGGAACAGCAGGATGGAGCGAAAGAGGGAGACCTTTCCCCTCTGAGAAGCCTGGGTCAGGGCGAGATAGGATGGGATGGGGCTTTGGATGGAGGCCACAGGGGCTGTGCCCAAATTCCACCCATCATAGCCTGTGACCCCTCCCAGGGAAAGGTATGCAGCAGGCTGGGTAGAACCTGGCAAGGTGAACCTTTCTCTTTGATGCCCAGTAAACTGTGTGAGCTGATGCGATGCAATTAACGTTCTTCAAACAAGTCCAGAGGGAGCCCCAAGGGTATACCTCAGGATTGAAAGGCTGGGTGTCTCTCCCTGGAACCCCCAGGGGAAAGGGAAGTCCCAAAATCCCTGGCCAGCCTCTAGGACCCAATCACCTCCTTCACGATGGACCCAATGAAGCGGCGGCCCAGAACAATGGTGGTCACCATCAGCAAGTTGAAGTCGATCAGGTGGAAATTCTGTCAAGGGGCAGAGGCCTGGGGGTCACATAGGTCTTTGCCCATACATATGCTTTTCTCATACCCGCCACCTCCCTCTGCCCAGTCCTTTCCATAGAGACTGTCCCCATTCTCTGACCTTCACTGGCCTCCAGGTGAGTCAGGCCAGGAAATTACCTAGAGTAGAACAGGACCCAGAGAAGAGAAGTGGGACAGTCCCTGAGGAAAAGAGAGTGGTGTGTGAACCCTCTGGCTCTCAGCACTCATGCCCCTGTCCTTGTATCTCTTCTGCACAAATCACTTTCTACCCCTGAAACATTCAGATTGATCTGTGGTTTGTCTCCTCCACAGTACTTATGACTCTGAGCATCTTTAGGCAAAATTGTCAGATTCATCTCTGTTAGCCTTACAATGCCCAGTGCAGTCCTAAGCACACTGGGAATATGCGAGACTTATCAGCTTCCTGTTCCTTCTATACTGCCCCATTCCCTATGTGGGGCCAAGTGCACAGTGATGCCTGATAAACTGTGTTGAACTAAAACCAAATGTCACACACACACACACACACACACACACGCCCTGGCTGAGCACCTACCAAGGAGGTGTGGGAGGGTGGGTGGGAGGGCGGGTACCACCACACTGTCTTGTAGATGTTGATGTAGTGGACGAAGAGGGCTATGAGCTGGCAGAAAAAAAGTTGCAGTTCAAACAGAATGCTGGCCTGGACGGGCAGGTCCGGGATCTTGCAATGCTGCAGAGGCACGACTGTTTGGGTGGCCAGTGGAGGACTGGCAAGGCCTGTCCCAGAACTGCTCCTGGGGATAGGAAGGGAATAACACAGGGGCTGAACTGAGAACCTTACCAGGAAGAGCTTCTGGGGCATGGGATTACAGGGTAAGATCAGAAAAACAGTTCATGACAAGCATGAAGTCCTTCTAATCTTGTCTAGCAGAAAAGTCAATAGTTTTTCCTATCCCTAAGTTTATTGAGGTTTTTCAATATCCCCCAGGAGGAAATCATTAGGTCCAGTTTATAGATGAGGAAAAGGAGATTCAGGAAGAAAGGGCAACGTGTCCAATCTACTAGCAAATCAGGAACAAAACCGAGGAGCAAAAAATCAAGGACTTTGGGCTTATTCTACCATGTCCCACTGCATCTTTGCAAGCGACCACCTCAACTGAGCTCCCCTGTATCTTTTATGCTTTGCACTCCCCTTTATCCCCCCACCAGGCATCTAGGATATCATATCTCAAAACCCAGTCCAGAGCCGGGTGTGGTGGCGCATGCCTTTAATCCCAGCACTCAGGAGGCTGAGGTAGGAGGAGCGTTGTGAGTTCGAGGCCCGCTTGGGCTACAACGCGAGCGCAAGGCCGGTTTGAGCTACATAGTGCAACCCTGACTCATAAAACTAGGGCTGGGAGTGTGGCTCAGTGGCTTAAGCACCTGTCTGGCAGGCGCGAGGTTGTGAGTTTGATCCCTGGTGCCGCAAAACAAAACAAAATACCCAGTCCAGGGTAGCTTTGTTCACAATGCCACAGTGAAGGATGAGAGACAGAAAGATAGTTTACCTGGTGCGGGAACGGACACTGGTCACTGATGCACTGGAAGTGTGGCCCCCACCAGAGCCCCCTGAGGATCCTGGCTCACAGAGTGGATTTCGACAGTAAGATGTCCTATTGGGACCTCTTCGTCCTCCTGTGGGACTCAAAACAAAGCAGATGCTCAAGCCAGAGAGCATATATCAAGGAAAAAAAAGAAGCTGGTCATGGTGACAAATGCCTGTAATTCCAGCACCCAGAAGCCTGAGGCAGGAGGAGTTTGAGGCCAGCCTGGCAAGTTGGAGTTTGAGGCCACATAGCAAGTTCAAGGCTGAACCTGGACTACATATCAAGACCCTTTTCTCAAAAAAAAAAAAAAAAAAAAGTAAAACAAAAAAGGAAATCAGCAGTGATATTAGCTAACAGTAACCTATTATCTCATTTATCATTTGATGCTATGATCTGGACCTGCCTATCTCACCTTTTTATTTTAGTTTTTCTGGTACCAGGAATTGAACTCATGACCTTGCACTTGCCAGGCAGGCACTTATGCCGCTGAGCTAAATCCCCAGCCCTACCTCACCTTTTTAATCTCGTTCCCATGCTGTAGCCATCTTGGCCTTTCTTTTCTCAGGAGCCAAGATTCTTGTCACCTCTTGCATTTACTGTATACCCTGTCTGGAGAGAATTTCCCTGACTGTCATTTTTGAAGTAGGTCCCTCATTACTTTCCATTCTATTTCTTTCCCCTCACACATAATTCACTCCCTGACAGTCTCCCACTTGTTTGTTAAAATGTTTATTGCCTCTTTCATTAAAATGAAAGGTCAGTAACCTTATACATTTTTCACCGTTGTTTTTCCTTAGTGTATCACAATGTGCAGCAAGCATATGTTGATGAGTTAATGAGCCCAGAAAGGCACATTTTTCAGATTAGCAAGCTGAGTTTGCACTGTATCAGAGACAGTACCTGGATGTGAGTGCTGCACTCTCAACTCTGGTACACATTCGGCCCCATCTGTTTGAGTTTCTGGAGGTTTAAAATTTTAGGTACTTTTGAGGCCACTTTTTCCTCCAAGACCCTGAGGCTCAATTTCAGTGTCTCATGGGCAGGACCCAAGGCCTGACTTAAAGAGTCAAAGATATGGGCTCTGAGAGAATTCTGTGGGTGTGGACCCAAAACTTTTATTCACAACTTACTTCCCTAGACTCAGCAGTCTAGCCCAAGACCCCAAGCACTATCCTACACGATACCTAACAATCTGAACAAAGTTATAACCTGTTTACACTCCAAATGGCAACAAAGCAGCCTCTACTCACAAACACACTATAACAGGAAACAAGGAGATAGATCTTTTGCAAATGGGAAGGGGACCAAGAGATGGAGGGAAGGGGGATGGCAGGGTGAGGAAACGTAAGTAAACAGAATTAAGACGTGTTATGTACAAGTCCCAACTTCCCACGATGAATGTAATTATCATGTACTGAAAACATATACTAATAAAATTAAGCACACCAGGCCTTAGCCCCTCAACTCAGGTAGTTACACCACAAGACTCCAAGAAAAAGATTGCTCTGAAGCTCTGCTCTCAATAAGGTCCCCGCCAGACCAGAAGCTCTGTTCACACACTATTACATTTGGCTTGGAAAACCCCACACACACACCTTCGGCTCACACCCACTCTGCCATCTTTGGAAGCTCTACCCCCACACAAACCTCAAACCATAGACCCCGCCCACACACAACTGTCAGCGCAGAAACCCCGCCTACAAGCCAGTAAATGCTTTCTCAGCCCAGAAACCCCACTGCAGAGTAGTCCCTCTTCGTTTGAAAGGTCTCCTTCGCGCCCCACCGCCTGCAGAATAAGCCCTCCCAACCCAAAAAGTTCGCCTCCGCACAAGCCCCTACAGCCCAGCAGCTCCGCCCTTGGCGCGGAGACACGCCCACTCCCCAGGCCCGCCCCCATTTCCAGCCGGGACTAGCGGGTCCTCCTCAAAGGCCAAACCCCTACAAGTCCTCTTCAATGAGGAGGCCCCGCCCAGCACTCCAATGTCCCGCCCCCACAACAGAGGCCCCACCTCGCAAAACGACAGGAGGGGGCGGTGTCCCGTCTGCACCCGCATCCCCTCCCCCGGTCCTCGCCGGGACCCAGTCCGCCTGGGGCAGCAATTAGTATCTTGACCACCCTGGCCCCGGCGCCCGCTTGTTCCCAGGACGAGGTCTGACCCACTCAGCTCACCCATCTCCTCCCCCCGGCGCTCTCTGTTTCGCCGCCGCAGATCCTGCGGGCAATATGTCGGAGGCGACGGCGGCCGGGAGAGGACTAACCGCCGCAGCCCAGTCTCCGGCTATCAGCCGCGCGCTCCCGCCTCGTTGCTAAATTTGCATACAAGGCGGGCTGGGACACGGGCGCGCGCTTCTTAAAGGGCCCGCCGGGACAAGGCGGTGCAGAAGCGCTCTTTGTCTCGCGGTCCCCCACGCCCTTCTTAGGGCTGGTGCTGAGTAGACCGGAGAGGGAGGGGAACCCATCTCCTTTCCGTGCGTGCTCCTTCGGGTTCGAGGGAGAGGCCGGAACAGCCTCTTTGCTCCCGCTGGAGATAGACTGTCTGTATCTACGAGCAGCCCACGGGCATCTCAAACGCAACGCGTCCAAAATTGGGCTTTCATCTGCCTCTTGGGCTTTGTTGCACTCTGGACCACCCCAAAGTCTGGGTGTCACTTCCTTCTTTCCCTCGGATACCACACACCCAATCTTTGACCTAGACTTGCTGACTCTAACTTCTAAGTATTTCTCGCATTTTACCTTGTTTTACTTGTTCTCACTACCCCCACCTTATTTCAGATGCTGGCTCTGCCAATTTTGAGGTTTAAATCCTGTTTCTTTATGTTTGTTTGTTTGTTGTTTGAAACAGGGTCTGGTTATGTAGTGCAGGCTGGCCTTGAACTCCCTTATGTAGCCTAAGCTGGCATCAACCTCAGAGATCCTCCTGCCTCAGCCTCCACAGTGCTGAGTTTATAGGTGTGTGCTACCACGCCTGGTTCTTGGTTTTTTCAATAAGGTTAGTAATATTCACCTTATAGGTTTTGGTTGAGGATAAAATGAAATAGCATAAGTTAAATAGTCTGGATTTTATTGTTTTGCCATAGTAGGGATTCAACCCAGGGCCTGATGAATGCTAGGCAAGCACTGTACCACTGAGCTACATTACTCACCTTATTTATTTATTTACTTATTTATTGACAGGGTCTTGCTAAATTGCTTAAAGTGATCTCGAAATGGGATCTTCCTGCTTCAGCCTCATAAGTAGGTAGGATTACATGTGTGCACACCAACACCTAACTGCACAGTCTGTTTTAATTAAAGTTAGCGATCATTATTATTTTTGGTAAACATGTAATGCAGAGAAGCATTTGCTAAATGTACTACTACTGTTAGTATTACTTCCTTCACTAGACTTACAAGCAGTCTTTTTTTTAATAAGCAGTCTTAATCAACATATAGCTCCATCACTTAGCACAGTGATTGACACATAATAGACATCAATATTAAATTAATTGAATTAGTAGATATTTAATAGATATCTGCAGAGCTTACCGTCAAGTGGGGGAAGATAGACATAAATATAGTAAATTCTGTAATATGCTAGAAGGAAAGGATTAGTGTAGAGGAAACACAGGAAAGGGAAATAAGAGTTGCGAATTTAAATAGGGCTTTGCTGAAGGACAGGAATGAGTACCTCATGCAGCTATCTGGAGACAGGAATTCTAGGCAGAGGGGCTAGTTAATACAAAGACCCTCAGGTAAATGGGCTTGGTATATTTTAGAAATAACAAGGCAGCCGATGTAGCTTATTGAATAGACATGAGAGCAGGACGGGAGAAGTAATGAGTCATAGGATTGTATGGTTTTTACTATGTATGAGACAGGAAGCCACTGGAGCATTTCAACAGTCTTCTGTTATGACAAAATTCAGAACCTCAGTCAGGCGTGGTGACGCATGCCTTTAATCCCAGCACTCGGGTGGCTGAGGTAGGTGGAGCGTTGTGAGTTGTGAGTTCGAGGCTGGCTTGGGCTACAACTCGAGCGCAAGGCCGGCCTGAGCTACATAGTGCGACCCTGCTTCAAAAACCTAGGGCTGGGAGTTTGGCTCAGTGGCTTAAGCCCCTGTCTGGTAGGCGTGAGTCTGTGAGTTCAATCCCTGGTGCCACAAAAAAAAAAAAAAAAAAAAATCAGAACCTCATGCCTACTAGGCAAGTACTCTACCATTTACCTACAAACCCAGTCCCTGAACCTCCTTTTATTTTTGGTAGTAGGGACTGAACCCAAAGTCTTTGCACTGAGTCATATCCTCAGCCATTTATTCACTTATTTTGAGGCAGGGTCTCACTAAGCGGCCCAGACTGGGTTACAACTTGCCATACTCCTGCCTCAGCCTCCCAGAGTGCTGAGAAGACAAGTGTGTGTCACTGTGTCTTGCTTCCAGCCCACCTTGTACAGGTTGACTATTGATTTTGTCTGCCCATCATCCATTTCTCCTCTTGGTAAGAACACAGATTTTTCTTTAGGAAACTACCTTTCCTCCATCTCATTCCATTTGTAGTTTGGTGGGGCTGTCACACCTTGCAGTTCCAGTGGGCAGAGGACACTGGCTTGGCAAATCAAGGCATTCTGACATCCTGCCACCTCAGGCTAGTGACTAGCTGGGACTGGGCGTAGGTGCTATTAGCAATCCAAGTCGGGTGAAACGAAATGCACTTACAGGCTCTTTTGGGAAAGAAACATTTGTCTTCCCTTGCCCCCTACCCCCAGGGTGGCTAAGCAAGTAGGATATAAATTTGGAGCTCTTAGTCGCTATCTTGCCACTTTTTGGGAGAGAACTTAACTGACAAAGAAAGAAACCTGTTTGACAATGAAAACATCAGGAAATCATTTTGTGAGGCTGGGGATGTAGTTCAGTGGTAGAGCACTTGCCTAGTATGTGTGAGGGCTTTGGTTTGATTGCCAGCATCAAGACAGCAGGAGAGAGGGAGAACAATTTCTGTGGTATGATTTGAACTCCTGGATCCAGCCAAACCTGAAGGTTTTATGTAGGAGCCCCTGTGCCATACTGGAGACTGACTGAATTCAGGGAACACTGAATAACATACCCAGCCCCTATTAAATTTTGAGATGGTCTTGCAAATCGCTTAGACTAGCCTTGAACTTGCAATCCTCCTACCTCAGTAGCTATGATTACAGGTATATACTTTATGGACTTTTCTGTTACAAACAGCCAATTTAAGTTTGGTGTCTGGCAACTGCAACTGAAATCATCTGGAACAATATACACTTCTACCCCAGTAGTTACCAGAAACATCTAGGGATTTGCTTCTTTCACATGGGCCTCCTACAGGCTCCTTAGAGGACATAATCATGACAGCAGGATGTTGGTTAGGTTTATCTTCCAAATCTGTGATCTTGCATCTCAGCTGCTTTGTGACCTTGAAGTTCTCACTTCCCCTCTCTGAACCTTCATTTCCTGACTAACTAAATGCTGTATTGCTCTTCCAAGAGACTTGAGTTTTTGAGGAAATGCCATTGGCTCTATGCCAGTCCTACGTTGCTTGGGACTAGGAGTTAAGATCTTTTCTTTGGTCATGTTATTCTTGGGGCCAAGGCCCAAAGTTTATAAATTTTGCTGTAGATCAACAGTTTTAATGTAGGTAGACAGAGGTGCTGAAAACACAAGGTAAAACACCATACTGCCATCTGGGCATGGTAGCACATGCCTGTTATCCCAGCACTTGGGGGACTGAGACAGGAGTATCACACAGTTTGAAGCCAGCTTGGCTACATAGTAAATTCAAGGCCAGCCTGAACTACATAGCAAGACCCTCTCTTGTCAATAAATAAATAAATAAGGTTACTACAAGTATCTTTAGAGCAAGACTTATATAAACTCAAATGCCAGCTCTACCATCAGTGGCTGCATGAGTTTAAGAAGTTAATTAACCTCTCTCAATCTCAGTTTTCCTCAGTGTAAAGTGAGGACAGTATAAGGTGTAACCAAAGCAGATGTTTAAATTTTACAGTAAAGGACACATTGCTATTAATCCACCTCAAAAAACTCTGTTACTTTGAATACACTTATCCTATTGCTCTTGCCACTTTCTGATGCAGTTCTGGAAGTCCTCTTTTGAAAGTATCTTTATGAGGTGTGACTGCCATCTGATGGAAAGTCAAGTTTGTAAACATTTATGGTGTGTTCTCATTCACCTTATTCACTATATCTGGAATGTGACTTGTGGCTCTGCTCCAAAGTCAAAATGACTGTCAAAAGTGAACATTTTGAATTGATTTAGGACACTGAGGTAGCCATGACAGTACCACTAAAGACATTCACCAAAGAGAACTCCCTGAACTGCTTCATAAAGTGGCAAGGACGATGAGATAAATATGTTCAATGCAGAGGCAGGGCTTTTATGGGGATTAATGACAACGTGTTTCTGTTGTTTTCTTTTGAGATAGGCTTTCACTATGTAGTTCAGGCTGGCCTTGGACTCACTATGTAGCCCAGGCTACCTTAAACTCACGGTAATCCTCCTGCCTCAGCCTCCTGAGTGCTGGTTTTACAGGCAAGTGGCACCATACCTCGCTATAATTTATTTTTAAAAAAACTAATACTTTTTAAAAAAGGTTTAAGCATTCATCATATTTTTTTTAATCACGCCATGTAACTTTTGGGATTATGGTGAGAATAATCTGTGTACAAGGGCCGGGAGTTTGGCTTAGTGGCTTAGGCGCCTGCCCTGGCAGGTGCGAGGTTGTGAGTTCAATCCCCGGTGCCGCAAAAAACAAAACAAACAAACAAAAAAATAATTGTTTGAGAATAATCTGTGTAAAGTGCATAGAACAGTGACTGGTGCATAGTAAGTGCTGCTTACATATTAGTCCCCCTTCACAACTTTCCACCTTAGAGCCACCAACCCACCTGTTCTCATTCAGACATTTGTCTGTCTACATCTAACATTTAATTATTACCCAGGTAATATATTAAAAAAATGGGAATCATTCTATTTTTTTAGTTGAAAAATGCAGAGTTTTGAAAGGTAGTGTTGTTGGGGGTGGGGATGTAATGAATATCAAGGGAAGAGCGTGATCAAAGGTCTGGAGGTAAGAGATAACTGAAGATGAAGTTGAAAAAATTGGCTCCCCTCAAGGTGGGTGTGGTGGTGCACACCTGTAATCCCTTAGTGAGATCCTAAGAAAAAAGGCTGTGGTTGTAGCTCGGGGGGAAGGATGCCCCCAGTCCCCCCCAAAGTTCAGAACATGTAAGGTTTCCTAAGCCTGTGCATAGTAAGGAATTTGGACTCAATTGTACCTTTCAAAACTGGTTTCATCTGTAAAATTCAGGTAATTCCCATGTATTGTTGTAAAATTTAATAGAGAAGTAGATCAGATGGAAGAGATATCCTGTATGAGAAACTGACTGACTATGATTAGGAGATGCAGAGGATTCTTTTCCTTGGTGTGGAGCAAACTATCCTACTTCCTTCTTACTGTGACCTGAAATTCAGTCTCATGGATGGGTCTTAGTATCCTGCAATGCACACTGCAACCACTAGAGAGAGCCAGATACAAAGAAATCTGAGCTCCCAGCGCACACTGAGCCTGGCACCACTGGGTGGAGGTGCGGAATCCTGGACCTGATCCATGGTTCCTCAGCAGGGGAGAGGCATGGTTCTAAGTATCCCCTTTGGACCTCTTTTCCTTCTTGGATGTATACTGAATAAAGGGAATTGGGTGTAATGTACACTCTAGGGTTCCACAACCAATCAAAAAGACGGTCTCTAGGAAGGAGTGTGGGTGGAGATTATGTGGGAGCCCAGGTTTTTGTATTTTAAGTCAAAGACTCTCAACTCTTTTCCTAAACCACTAGACTCAGTTCCTTGGGATATGCTGTGTCAGGGAAGGTAGTCTAGCTTGACCTGGAACCTTAAGAAACAGGAGTTGGGGCTTCAGTGTGAGGAAGGGTGAAAGAAGGGAGAGGGCTGTATCTGAGAATCATCCCCACCCCGGCACTGGGGATCAAACTCACAGCCTCACACCTGTCAGGCGCTTAAGCCACTGAGCCAAACTCCCAGCCCTAGTTTTTTGAGGCAGGGTCGCACTATGTAGCTCAGGCCAGCCTTGAGCTCGCGTTGTAGCCCAAGCGGACCTCAAACTCACAACGCTGCTCCTACCTCAGCCTCCCAAGTGCTGGGATTAAAGGCGTGCGCCACCACGCCCGGCTTGAGAATCAGTGTTTAGGGCATTATCCACGTGGCATCAGGACCCCTGCCTCTAGGTCTATCAGAAAAGGCAGTGGGGGCACTCTTCTGTAATCCCAGCACTCGAGAGACTGGGACAGGAGGATGTCTGCAAGTTTGAGGCCAGTCTGGGCTACAAAGTAAGTTCAAGCCAGTCTGAATTGCATAGTGAAACTCCGTTTCAAAAAAAAAAAGAAAAGAAAAGAAAAAAAAAAAAAAGGCAGTTGGGCAGTAGCCCAGTGACTGCAAATTGTGAGGATCTGAGGAGGGGTCTTCGACTTCTTGCCCAGTTCTCCGAGGTTGAGGGTTTTGCTGGCTCAGGACTAACTTTCTCAGTGCCTAGAATCTGAGAAAAATGGCAAATGTGGACATTAGGAATCGTATCTCTGAAGTAGATCATGAAGTAAATCCTGGACTGATGAATATCTAGTTTGATTCATCAGATCTAAGATCCAAAAGGAATGGAGGTTTGCTTTTTTTTGAGGCAGGATCCTATGTAGCCCAAGCTGGCCTCAAACTCGTGGCAATCCCCCTCTCTCAGCCTTGTCCCAAGGGCTGGGATTACAGGTGTGTGCCGTCACACCCTGCAGGACTGGATAAATTATGAACACATTAATAAAATGGGAGAGGGATGGTTGGGCATGGTAGTGCATGCCTGTAATCCCAGCCCTCAGAAGGCTGAGGCAGGAGGATCTTAAGTTTAAGTCTAGCCTGGACCACACAGCAAGACCCTCTCTCAAAAAAAACTAACATGGGTTAGGCACAATGGCATAGGCCTGTAATCCCAGAACTGAGGCAGGAGAATTGTAAATTTGAGTCCTACTAGGGCAACTTAACAAGACTGTCTCAAAAAATTAAAAGGGCTGGGGTTGTAGTTCAGTAGTACCCTGGGTTCAATCTTCAGCACCAAAAAACCAATAAATAAAAACAAAAAGAAAGGAGGCCTAGCGTCTCCATTTATGGTTTATCAGTCTAATGTTTCACAATTTTTTTTTTTTTTTTGTCTTTTTTTGACAGTGTCTCACTATGCAGTTCAGGCTGGCCTTGAGCTCACAATGATCCCCCTGCCTCAGCCTCTTGAGTGCTGGGATTAAAGGCATGCAACACCACGCTCAGCTTTTCACAGAATTTTTACAAAACTTCTTGTACCCTGTCTTCTCCATCACCTGCACTGAGGCAGATTCTCCCCCAACTCCTCCTATTTGAGATGGCAAAATGAAGGCCCAGAGACATTTCACATGAAGATCTAAGATGAAATAGAAAACAAGGGCAGAGCTGGGTCATGGAAACAGAGGTACCTCAGAAAGGACTCACAGGCAGGCAGGCAGGCAGGCAGGCAGGAGGCAGGAAGCGATAGCCTTCAGAGCTGAGCACTGGCTCTTGGCCAACCCTCATACTCACCCTTCCAGGGCCAGGCTCTGGGCTGCTGGCCCTGCCTCCACACTCCCACCCTAGTCCCCTGAGAGTCCATCACCCTGGCAACAGCCAGAGAAAGGCCCTTCTGAAATATTTATGGCTCAAAACAGTCCAGAGGCTTGGAGAGGCTGATGTCATCCTTCTTAGCTTGCAGAGGTGGTGAGTGACATACAGGGCAGCTGGGTGGGACGGCCACACTCACCAGGTTAGAACTCTCAAAGCACGATCTCAGGGGCCTAACTGATAATGGGGAGAAGGGTGTGACCAATAATGGGACTGGTAAGACCCAGAAATCTAAAAGGTAGGAAACTGAAGTGTTGAAAAGTATCACGTTGAAATCTATGCTAGGCATTTCAAATGCATTCGATTCTCACATCCTGTTCTGTAGAAAGGTTATTATCCTTTTGTGGGGTAAACGTAAACTTAAAAGTACAAGCGAAAGCTGAGGTTTGATCCAGATCAGTTTGGCTTCAGCCCTATGAACTTTCCTGCAAGATTCTGTAGATAATATGTACCTGAGGACTAAGGGAATGTCTGCCTAAGATGCTAAGTGAATACAGGTTCCACAGTGATGCAAGTTCTGTGTCTCCATTTATCTATCACCAGAACACTATCTACTTTCCACATTCCTATCTCTTCCCTTGTGACAAACTCATCTAAGTTTGCCTGGGACTCACCCAGTTTTGTCCCTGAAAATCCCACATCCCAGTAACATTACTGTTCCAAAGCACCTGTGCACCTTTTTCTAAACAGCCAATTTATTCTGAAGTCTCAGTTTTCTCATCTGTAAAATAAATATATTGGCCTGGAGGATTAAATGAAACAGTGCATGTAAATGATTGGCAAAGTGCCAGGTATGAATTAAACAATCAAATTATTAGTATTTACAGTCATCAACAATGAAGACCAGCAGGCTCAGAGGTTAAATAGCTTGCCCAATATAAATCAACTGATTTCAAGGTCTCTTTCCATTATACTTCTGTTTCTGCAAAGAATGAATCCAAGCTCATGCGACTGCCCAGGCAGTGAAAGTGCAGAAAGCTTCCCTCCCTAAACTGAGTCTTTCCCCTTAAATCATTTGTTGTATATTGGAAGTCCCTCACCTCACAGAAAACTCAGTGTAAATCAGGCACAGGCTATAGAAATCCAGGGATCTATCAAACACTGACTTGCCAATCAATCTTCCAAGAAAAAAAACGTTAGGACAAACAGCTTGCCTAGTATAGCTAGAGGGAAAAAAGCCAGATATAGGGCTTTGGCTCTTTTCCAAAATTGATGGACGCTACCAGAGTGAGACCATTCATCACTTGACCAAATCTTTATTGAGCTCCTTAGGGGTAGATACTTGTTGGGGAAGGAACATAGCAGAGAAGTGAAGTAGAAAAAAACCCTGCCTTTTAAGAGCTTTTTGGACAAGTAATGAAAAGATAAAAAGGCTCAGAGGTAAATAACTTGCCCAAAGTAAATGAACCTTCTCACTTGGCTTTTCTTGGCTTGTTACAAGAGGGGGTGACTAAGGGCTTTCTCTGGAGGTGACCAAGGGCTGCCAGACTGACACCCAAAACACAGGTGCAGCAGGGAGGAAAAGGGGATGGTAGTAGGATGTTCAACCAATTCTGCAGGCTAAAGGAAAGACAGCCTTGGAATGTCACATTAGAAGTTGCCAGTCTATTCTAATCTAGAAGCCATGCTAGGGATACTGTTAATTCCTTCCAACTCTAAAGTCTTGAGCAAGTTTGACTGTTAAGCATCACAGTCCTCTGCACCCTTAAGGTCTCTGTCCTGGGTCCACAGATTCTTAGAGGATGACTCTGGCTGTCTCTCTGTGGGTAAATCAGATAGATCAAGGGGTGGGGTGATATAGAACTGCTGATCTCTCCTGGATTTCTCTGTGCTCAGCAAATGCCTCCAGGCTGGCCTTTATACAGCAGGTAGCTCTTCTGGTTTCCAGACTCGTCTGACAGCTGCGAAGACAAAAGTGGTAAATTAAGAAACATGAAGCAGCCCTATCAGAGGGTTTTCTAGCCTCCCATCTGGCTGGGCTGCCTCCTTCCAATTTCTCCACCCCACTGAACAACTCCAGTTATTTTATTCAGTACACAGGTTTCCAGATACACAGACAGATGGACTATCACAAGTCCATAGTCTATGAGCTCGCTTTTTTGCTGTCAGATAATGAGAATGGAGTGTCACCATCCAGACCTCCCATCCTTGGCCATGCATGAGCTGAGTGATCCAGGGAAGAATGAACTAAATGTAAGGCATAACATGTGGGTTGTCAGCTTCACAAAGAGAAAAATGCTTTGTGCTAAGAGATACAAAAACTATCAAAGAGCTTTAATCAAAGCCTTTGGATGAAGGGAAATGTAAACAGGCATCCTCCTATTGCTATTACTAACTCAGCTCTAGGTTAAGGGGACTATCTTTTCTGGCCTTATGTATAATACATTCCAGTCCCCAATACTAAGCCAGCTCACAAGAGAGACACATCTAAATCTTAGGGCACAGGCCAAAGACCTGATCAGATGCTTATAGCACTGCTTCTTTCTAAGTGATATGATCATTCCTCTTGTTCTGGTCAGTGACCCTTTAATATGTATCTACCTTAATAAAGACTTCTCCCAGATCTAGTCAATCACCAAATTATACCTATTTTGTCTCTTAGAAGCTTCTGAATCCATTTAGTTCTCTTCATTTTCAATAATATTGTCCTATTACAGTCATTTTTTTGGTGCTGGGGACCCAACTCCTGGGCTTCCCACATGCTAGGCAAGTGTCCTACCACTCTGCTATGACCCCAGTCTCTCCTTTTTAAATGATATTGAGATTGAACCCATAGTACCACTGAGTTATATTATAGGCTTACCACAGGCCTTTCTTACTTCCTGTCTAGACTAACAAGATTTCCTAAAAGGTGCCCATAACTAATCTCTACTTATCAGCAACTGAAATTTTAAAATAAAAAATCTGGGCTGGAGGTGTGACTCAGTAGTAAAGCACCTTGCCTAGCATGCACAAGATCCTGGGTTCAATTCTCAGTACTGTAAATAAAGAAAATTAGAAGTTTAATGTTGAGCTGGGCACAGCATTACATGCCTATAAAACAAGCTACTTGACAGGCTGAGGCAGAAGAATCCCAAGTTTGAGGCCAGCCTGGCAAACTCAGTAATATCCTATCTCAAAAATAAAAAACAGCCGGGTGTGATTGTGCACACCTGTAAGCCCAGCACTTGGGAGGCTGAGGCAGGAAGATTGCTGTGAGTTTGAGACCAGCCTGGGCTATAAATCAAGCTCAAGGCCAGCCCAAACTGCACAGTGAGACCCTGTCTCAAAAAGACACACACACACAAAATAAAATAAAAAAAGAATGAGGATTTATCTCAGCAGTAGGGTAAAAACTAGGACCAGAGTATAATCCCCAGTATCCTCACCACCACCACCACGTGGGGTAGGGTGTGTGTGTCATTCTCCAGCACCTCCTAACTTAATGGCCTTTAGTGATGCCCTCAAAGTTCTAGATTCCTATTTTGCCTCGAACCTACATCAGTCTTCATCCCTGCCTAGAATATGCTTCATGTCGAGCCATCTCCCAATCCCTTTGCCAAACCAAGCTTTTCTTTAGATGTCAGCTTAAGTATGGTTTCCTCCAGAGAAACCCAAGTTGGATGCCCTCAAAGTGCCACCTTCATTTATAGAATTTATCAAAATTATAATTATTTACACAATTAATATCTGTTTGTCTCTCCACATATCCTGTAAGTTCCATGAATCCAGGGACTTTTTTTTTTTGTAGTTCAAGTTAGTGTTGAATTCACTATGCAGTCCAAGTTGGCCTCGAACTTGTAGCAATCCTCTTGTCTCTGCTCAAGTGCTGGGATTACTGGCATGTGCCACTATGCCAGGCCAAGGATCATTTTGTTATTCATTCATTACTGAATTTTCAGTTCTAGGCACATAGTAAGTATTCCAATGTGTAACAGTAAATATAAAAAAGGAATGAAGCCATGTGTGGTGGTGCACATCAGCAGTTCCAGCATCTGGGTGGCTGAGGCAGGAGGACTACCACTAAGTTCTAGGCCAGTCTGAACTACATAGTGAGACCTCCTCTATTTTTTTTTTTTTTTTGGGTACTGGGAATTGAACTTGGGACCTTGTGCTTGCCAGTCAGGTGCTTATGTGGGTGAGCTAGATCCCCGGTTCTATGAGATCACATCTTTAAAAACAAAAACAAAAACAAAAAAGGGGCCATTTGTATGGATTTCTGGAGAGAAGTTTATCAATGTTGGGGATTGAACACAGGACCTCAAGAACGCAATGCAAGTGCCCTATCACTGAGTTACATTCACAGCTCTTTTTTTTTTTTTTTTGTCGGCAAAGACACATGTAGACTTTGTTTCCTATATTCCAACCCCAAAGGGCTGAGAGATGGGTAGCACACACCTACATCTGCTGGAGAAGAAGATCCTAGAAAAGAATTAACCCTGGTATTCTAAACTGTTCTACCCCAAGTTCTCACATATATTGTGGTGCCTTGGATAAAGAGTCTGCTGTCCTGAAGTGGGCTGGTTCCAGACACTAACAGGGGAACAGCTAATTCTAATATCTTTTTTTTTTTTTTTTTTTGTACTGGGGATCAAACTCACAACCTCCTGTAGGCACTCAGGCCACTCAGCTAAATCTCCGGCCCTAATTCTAGTATCTTAATGTAGTATTAAAATCAGAAAAACTAGAGCTGGGTGTGGTGATGCATGCCTGTAATCCCAGCACTAGGGAGGCTGAGGCAGGAGGATCACTGCAAGTTCAAGACCAGACTGGGCTACAAAGTGAGCTCAAGGCTAGCCTGAACTGCATAGCAAGAACCTGTCAAAAAAAAAAAAAATTCTGTATAAGTATTAGCTGACTAATCTGGACTAGTGATCTAGCTGTATTTCACAGCTCAAATATGCTGTCTTTTTTTCAGGCATTCCAAAACCTTCTTGAAGCCGGAAGCTCCCTAGATTCAAGTGGAGGAAGACACAAAGATAGCAGTGTGTCTGTCTGAGAACTTTACTTACCCACTTCCTGCTTGAGATGCAGTGGAAGACGAATGCCATAGCACCAATTAGGAATGAGGAAAACTATCTCTACTGCGGAGCCATGGCATCGATGGTCAAGGAGTGTCAAGAAGCTGAGGTGTAGGCTGGGCATAGTGCTGCATGCTTGCTGTAATCCCAGCACTTGGGAAGCTGAAGCAGGAGGACTGCTGTGTGAGGCTAGCCTCTAATACATGCTGAGTTCAAGGTGAGCCTGAACTACACAGCAAGACCCTGCCTCAAAACCAAAACCAAAACCAAACTACAGTGCATCCACATGGCTGTAAGACCCTTTCAGCCATAACATCTTTCACAAGAAAGAAATGGTTCAATGAAAAAAGAAAAGAAAAGAAAAGGTTCAGTGAGAATATACACTCAGATCTAGTCCCAGAAAACACAAAAGAATAGAAAACTCCAGCCCAGGGGTGGGGTGGAGGTGTTAGAAAATTGATTTTTAGATATCACTGAACATTTCTGGTACTTTCCCAACAAAAGTGTTTAGTCTGCTGCTTGAGTATACTTGTGTCCAGGGCCAAACAGGACTAGAGTGCAGTGCCCACCAAGGTCTTTGCTCCAAAGGGGCCTAGAAGGGACAGGCCTATTTTTTCTAGGGTAGGAAACAAAAGAATGGTAGTCAGTGTAGTGCATGTCTTCCCCTCCCCCCAACAGCTGCTGTCTCAGACAGCTGTTTCCAGCTTGTCTGCTCAATGCCATTAAATATTCATCAGATGTGTGCTAGCTTAAACATGCAATGATTATTAATCTGTAGAGCAAGAGGTACATGTGAGTCCAGAAAAGAAATGGAAACCAAGCCAGAGACACCTGTCCCACACATCAAGGTTATGAATTACTTTCAGTGCAAGTGCATTTTGTTGCTATACTCTAGTTAAAAAAGAAGAGACCAGGAGGCAGCAAAGTAGATGTCAAAAGAGTTGGGTTAGAACTCTAGCTCTCTGACCCTGTGATTGTCTTAACCTCTTATACATCAGGTTCACACTTTTTTCCCCCTCGTTAGTACTGGGGATCAAGCTCACAACCTCGTGTTTGCCAGGCAGGCGCTCAGGTTCACACTTTATATACCAGGGTTAATACACAACTCACCAGGTGGTAAAAATTAAAATGGTAACATGCTGTATGATACTCTCAGCAGTATTAACACTGAATTAGGAGCTTAAGGTGGAGGCACAGACCTCACCTGTTCCGGACCTGAACATAGTGAAGCAAAGTCTTGCTCAAAAGCAAAGTTTCTACCACTAGAGACCCAAATAGTTTTGGTCTCTTAATTCAATAGGGTAAGTAAAAGCATGGTATTGGAGGAGACTCCACTAATATATGACTAAGTCCTCATGGTTTTTTTTTTTTTTTTTTTTTGAGACATTGTCTTGCTATGTAGTCCAGGCTGGCCTTGAACTCACGGCAATTCTCCTGCCTCAGCCTTCCAAATCCTGGGATTACAGACGTATACTCGGCTTTTTTTTTAAACAGTAGCAAAGTTTTATTAAAGGCAGGAAAAGAAACAGGCAGGCTTTGCAGAGAGTTTGGGTTAAATGAAAGTAGGAAAAGAAGTACATCCTGCAGCATGAGAACAAACACAGTGGCCCTAACGTCTCATTCTTAAGTAGCCTAAATATTTAGCAGAAGACATAATTTTCAATTTTGAAAGAGGTAGGAACCAAAAATCCTTCAAGCAAGAAAGTGATCTGGAGAAAGACAAGATGGGAAGGGAAGATGATCTTTACCTTCTTGTAGTAGTGCCACTTTATGGAAAGTTTTTCTCCTCTGCTTCCCTTATTTACCCTCTCTTACCAGCACAGTGGCAAACTGACATGGTCCAAGTCACTCTCACACTAAAGTCTTTACTTGCTTTCTAAACGTAAACTTTGTGTGTGGGTGGTGGTGGTGGTACTGGGGACTGAAGCCAGGCTCTCTGTACTGAGCTACTTCATCCTTGGCCCTTTATGTTTTGATAGTGTCTTGCTAGGTTTCCCACGCTGACCTGGAACTTGCTATCCTGCCTCGGCTTCCCAAGTAGATTGGATTATGGGTATACACTCCCTGGCTGTACTTTACCTTTTCAAAATTAACACTAGCCTATACTTTCTAGTCCTTCCTTATAGCTAATCCTTAGGGGCTTACATGTTACATTTAATGTTTTACATGAAATAGCTCATTCAATCTTCAAAACAATACTGTGAAGTAAATAGTATCCCCATTTACACATTCTAAAAGTGAGATATGAAAAGGCTACTCCAAAACCTAGCTTTGGAGGAGAAAGAATTTGAAACACATCTGTTCAAAGCTATAATAAAGTGTTATGTTAAACTATTTGTCTCAGCATGGCTGGTTCTTAGTTATCCTTTAAGACTGAATTTAAGCGCTGGACATGTAGCTTCAGTGGTATAGTGCTTGTCTAGCATATGGTAGGCCACACAAACATACAAAAAAGATTGACCTTAAATGTCATTTTTTTCTCTCGTACCCCACAAGCTTCTCAGGTCATCCAGGCTCCTGGTGTTCAGTGCAGCGACAGGAGAGCTCTGCTGTTAACTATTTAACACTCACTGAAACTATTAGATGAGAAGGAAGTATAAATTGATGCAGTCCTGTGACCCCGAATAGCCAGCATAAGGGGTTATATAGCTTTAGCAAATGTTCACTGTAATAATACTCCTGTGGAAAGTGTCCTTCCAGGAGAGAAATGATTATACTGAACAAGTTCTGCGAGATGGATTTGACTGGCAGGTAAAATTTTTTCTAAGTTCCAGTGTACAGCTGAGACTGGTCAAAAACTGAAAATGAATCTTAGCTCTGCTACGTAACAGCTGTGAGACCTTGGATAATTTAATCTTTCCAGGCCCCAGTTCCACTGTGTATAAAAATGAGGCAATAATATCTACTTCACTAGTGGAGAAAACAATGTATGGGACAAAGTCAATATTCAAATGTTAGAATTGACAAAATGCAGTAGTGACTAAGACACAGTTTTTTTCACAATGGATCTTATGTTTGATGGGGGGAGGCAGACCCACCATGTCAATTTGACAGCATTTTTTCTTTATCAATAGTTAACAATCTGCCGGGCATGGTGGCGCACGCCTTTAATCCCAGCACTCGGGAGGCTGAGGTAGGAGGAGCGTTGTGAGTTTGAGGCTGGCTTGGGCTACAACATGAGCGCAAGGTGGGCTTGAGCTATATAGTGTGACCCTGTCTCAAAAAACCAGTACTGGGAAGTCTGGCTCAGTGGCTTAAGCGCCTGCCTGGCAGGCATGAGGTTGGTAAGTTCGATCCCTGGTGCCACAAAAAAAAAAAAAAAAAGTTAACAATCCATCTTACAGTAAACATCCTTTTAAGATCACTGAAATATGGTATTATCTTATTGAAGTAGGATACTTTTAGCAGTCACTGGACTTTAGCATACAATATGTTGACAAGCACATCCCAATTCACTATATAATCAATGTTACCTCATCTCTCATAAACTAATTCGCCTCATTTGTAAAAATAGGGACAGATGAGGCACTAAAATTGAATTCTCACTGGGCATGGTGGTACATGCTTATAATCCTACCACCCTGGGAGACTCAGGTAGGAAGATTACAAGTTCAAGTCCATCCTAGGCAACTGAGTTGACCCTGTCTCAAAATAAAAAAATGGGACTGAGGATATAGCTCAGTGAAGGCACTAAGTTCAATCTCCAGTGCCACAAAAAGAAAGAAGGATGAAAGGGAAGTAAATTAGTTCTCATCTTCCTCACCCAGACAAAACACTACACATTTTTCCTTTCTCACATTCCCCTTCATTTATTTATTTATTTATTTAATTTTTTTGAGACAGTCTTGCTATGCAGTTCAGGCTGGCTTTGAGTTCACTTTGTAGCCTAGGCTGGTCTCAAACCCAAAATGATCCTTGTGCTTCAGCTTCTTGAGTGCTGGGATTATAGGCATGCCCTACCATGCCTGGCTCCCCCTCTTTTATTTATTTATTTATGTCTTTATTTCCAGCTGTTTTTTTTTTTTCCAAATCCATTTTATTTCAAAGAGAAAAAGAAAAAAGAGGAAGAAGAAGAGGAGGAAGAGGAGGAGCAAAAAAAAAAAAAAAAAAAAAAACAACAAAATTTCAAAACACGTCAATCGGGGGTAACAATGGTATATACATCGTGCACTGTCATCCCCAAATCATTCACCCAGAGCACAAGATATCTGCATTCAATCGTCCAAAAAATACCAGCACAAAAATCTTTCTCTTCAGTGAACTCAGAGAAATCAGTACTATAACTATCTTAACTATTTCTTATATAAATATACATACACGTTTTTCTTTAAGTTTCTCACACTAATGAAATACAATGTTTACATGTATGTCTGATTTATTTCACTAATGAGTATGTTCCAAAGTTGCATCCATTTACCTATAAAAGTCTCCAGTTAATCCTTCTTTATGCCTGAGTATCCCCCTCTTTTAAAGGATGTATAGACCAATGAATAGTATAGACTAAGAAGTAATAAAATAAAGAGAAACAATTATTGATAGGCTGAGGCAAGAATCCTGGAAGTCAGTGACGCCCTGGGAAATGCAGCAAGACCTTGTCTCAAAGTAAAAAAGGACAGGGTTGGAGCTCAGCATATGTGAGGTCCTGGATTTGATCTCCAGTACTATAAACAGTATGACAGGAGCCTCTGTTGGCTTACATAAAAGCACAAGATTATGTGACGAGAAGCAGCAAAAAGTAAAACAAAACAAAAACAAAAAAACCGAAACAGACAAGCAGTTCAATGCCACTTTATGTATTCTAACCCAGAAAAGATCTTTGGGCAGTTTTAAGGGACACCAAAGCTTCAAAAACCTGAGCTAAATATTCACCACTTTGCACGTATCTCCAAGGTTCCTAACTTGTTTTTTTTTTTTTTGGTGGGGATGGATGGGTGAGTGCTGAGGACTGGACTCAGAGCCTTTGCAATGAGCTACATCTCTAACCCTTTATTTTTATTTTGAGACAGGGTTTTCCTAAATCAGTAAGCTGCCAAGAATGGGCTCAAAATTGGCAACTCTCCTGCTTCAGCCTCCCAGAGTGCTAAAACTAGAGGTGTACACTACCATCCCTGGATTTATGTTCTGAGTCTGTCTCATCAGAGGTGGCCGGAAAGCTAAAGCAGCTACTGATGCATCTCTTAACTCATTTGTAGCCTGGAGCAAGGGACTGCAACTGGGGAAAAGGAAAGCAAAAGTGAGTAAACTAAGGCTATCTGGAATACTGCTATATTCCTAGGTAAGTCAAGGTGAGAGTATTACTTCAGCAGCAGTAACTGTATCTCCCAAGAGTTCCCTGAAGGCTCCATGGAAACAGAGCAGGGTGCAGGAAGAGAGGACAGAAGATGATGGTAAAAGACAGTTATGCAGAGCTCATTCTCTTGAGCTTTCAAACAACTACAAAACGGCCAAGCACGACAGTTAGAAAAGCTACATTTTCTTTCTTTTTTTTTTTTTTTGCGGCACCGGGGATTGAACTCACAACCTCGCGCCTGCCAGGGCAGGCGCTTAAGGCACTGAGCCAAACTCCCAGCCCGAAAAGCTACATTTTCAATCTAGTAGCCTGTTGAAAAATTCACAGAATAAAGATATGCTTTGTAGTAACTCATAGTGAAATCATATCTCAGCCTCACCATCTACAAACTCTCAGTGATCTCAGAATAATCCAATCAGATAATGTTTATTATTAGGCAGCTATTATATGTCAAAAGTTATATTAAACAAAGGAACATAATGGAGGGTAGATGTTGGGAAACAGGAAGAATATGTTGAAACTGGATGGGAGCAAGGGGAGGAGGGAAAAGGAAAAAAAAAGATGATGAAAAAAAGGAAACAGTTTCTGTAAATGGGGAAGGGAAAAAGGATTTAAGGGAAGGGAGGGGAGAGGAATGGCGATAAAAAAGGATCAAGATATATTATGTACAGGTACAAATTCCCTAATGAATATGATCAGTATATATGACAAATCTGAAGCCGGGCGTGGTGGCGCACGCCTTTAATCCCAGCACTCAGGAGGCTGAGGTAGGCGGAGCGTTGTGAGTTCGAGGCCGGCTTGGGCTACAACGCGAGCGCAAGGCCGGCCTGAGCTACATAGTGCGACCCTGCCTCAAAAAACCAGGGCCGGGAGTTTGGCTCAGTGGCTCAAGCACCTGTCTGGCAGGTGCGAGGTTGTGAGTTCAATCCCCGGTGCCGCAAACAAAACAAAACAAAACAAACAAACAAACAAAAAAAACCCACAAAGACAAATCTGTACTAATAAAAAAAAACCAGGTGCAATCCCAGCACTCGGGAGGCTGAGGCAGAAGGATCACCAGGAGTTTAAGGCCAACTTGGGCTACATAGTGAGTTCAAGGCCAGCCTGAACTACATGCAAGACCCTGTCTCAAAAAAACTCAAAGCAAAATGAAACAAAATAAACAAAAACAAAAAACAAAACCCAAAATAAAAAATAAAAAGGGGTGGGGGAAAAAAAGAAAGATGGGGATGTAGCTGAGAGCAAAGACCTTTGGTTTTAATCTGTAGTACTGTAAAAATAAATAATAAAAATCAAATAAATTTTAAAGAGTAAAGAAAAGAAAAAAAAAAAAAAGAAATATTAACCAGAAGGAGGCAGACTTAAATATATCTATGATGGACTGAATTTTTTCTTTTTATTTTTTTGGTATCGGAAATCAAACACTCTCGTACTTGTCAGGCAGGCGCTGTGCTGCTGAGCTATATCCCTCGCTCTGGTCAATTGATTTTTGACAAAGGAGTCGAGATAATTTAATGGAGAAAAGGATAATCTTTTCAACAAATGGTGCTGGCACAACTGGGTATCCACATGTGAAAGAGGTATAAATTTGAACAGCCCACACCGTATACAAAAGTTAATGTAAAATGAAAAGATCTAAATGAAAAAATTAAAACAAAAAATCTGTCTAGACTAGTCAGTGGTAGACCATGTGTTTAGCATCCACAAGGCCCTGGGTTCAATCCTAGCACCAAATGAACAAATAAAGGAAAACAGGTACAAATCTTCCTGAGATGATGATTTCTTATATATGACGCCAAAAGCACAAGCAATAGAAGAAACAAAGAGATAAGTTGAAGCCTATCAAAATGAAAAAAAAAATATTTTTTTGCTTGAAATAAAGTAAAAAGACAACTCCTGATTAGAGGGAAATATAAGTCCAGCATCCACAACAAATAAAACCCAAAAAACAAAAACAAAAACAAAACAAAAACAAAAACAAAAAAACCCCAAAAAACAAAAAGAAAAACTTTGCAACTCAATAATAAAAAGACAATTGAGCCAGACAGGGTAGTGTATGTCTATAATCCCAATATTCAGGAGGCTGAGGTAAGAAGTTCTCCGTGAGTTCAATGCCAGCCTGAACTATATAGCAAGACCCCATCTAAAAAAAACAAAGACAAAAATAGATAAACAGACAATCCAACTTAGAAGTGGGCCAAGGAAGCCAGGCCTGGTAGTACACAAGTGTAATCCTAGCACTAGGGAGGCTAAGGCAAGAGAATTGATGTGATTTCAAGGTCAGCGTAGGCTACACAGCGAACTAGCCTGAATTACATAGCAAGACCTAGTCACATAAAAGATCACCCATCTATCCATTCATGGAGCCAAGGATTTAAACAGACATTTCTCCAAGGAGATAAACAGCCAACAAGCACATGAAAAGATGCTTGACAACAGTAATTAGGGAAATGCAAACTACAATGAGATAGTACTTCATACCCACTAGGATGGCTATAATAGAAATTACAAGAGGACCACAGGTTTGAGGCCAGCCTGGGCAACTTAGCAATACTCTGTCCAAAATAAAAATAGGACTGAAGATGTAGGTCAGTGGCAGAGCATTAGCTTAGCATGTGTGATGTGAAGCCTTATGTTCAATCCCCAGTACTATGAACACAACAAAAAACAGCATGTACCTGAACATACAAACCAGTATCATTCAAGACAGCCAAAAAGTGGAAAAAACCCAAATGTCCATCAATGGATTAATAAAAATAACATTATATACATACAATAACATCTAACAGTAAAAAGAAACAAAGTACTGAAAATGTAGATGAACTGTGAAAACACGCTAAATCAAAGAAGTCAGAAAAGATCATATATTTTATTATTCCATTTATATGAGATGTTCAGAATAAGCAAGTTTACAGAGGCATTAAACTGAGTTTGCCTGGGGCTGAAGAGGATGAGTGTACTAGAGGGAGACAGATAAAGGATAAGTGCTTTTTTCCTGGAGTGACAATCATATCTTAAAACTGATTTGTGCTGATGACTGAACAACCTGGTACATACATTAAAAACCACTGGGTTATATACTTTTTGTTTGTGGTACTGGGAAATGAACCCAAGGTCACATTGACTTATTACATATCCAGTCCTTTTAATTGAGACTGTATTGCTAAATCACTAAGTTGCCCACGTTGGAACTTGTGATCCGGCAATCTCCTCCTCCCAGGAGTGTCCTCTCATGCCTGACTTGGAATATATACTTTATTATTATTATTATTATTATTATTATTATTATTATTTTGGTACCAGGGATAAAACTCACAACCTCATCCCTGCCAGGCAGATGCTTACGTGGCTGAGCTAAATCACCAGCTGCACTATATACTTTAAATGGGTGAATAGTATGGTACATGAATCATATCTCAATGAAGTTATTACCAAATAAAGCCCCCAAACCAGAGACTTCTTTCTTTGCCACCAGGACACTTAAAGCTTTCCCAAAGAGATAGGATGGGGTTGGAGGCCTAGCTCAGTGCTGGGGAATGTGTGAAACTCTGGGTTTAATCTTCAGCTTCCTCCGTAAATCTAAGAAAATATTAAAATAGTTGCATATAAAACCCAAATTTCTAGTTTCTCTTGCAAGTCTAACAAAAAATTTTTATAGATAAGAGAGAAACGCAAATGAAAATTATTTTCAAATAATTGAAGGGATATTCCTTCATGAGTCCAAAGTAGAATTAGTGTAAGTTACTGGGATATAGCATAATTCAATATGAGAAAATTTCTAATATGTGAAGCTATCTCAAATGAAATGGACTCAGCTGGGTATGGTGGTACATGCCTATAGTCCCAGGTACTTGGAAGGGTAAGACTTAGGATCAAAAGTTGGAGGTTGTTCTGGGCAATTTAGCCTCATCTCAAAAAGAGTATTTTTAAAAAAAGGGATAGGGGAGTTCGAGGCCGGCTTGGACTACAACGCAAGCACAAAGCCGGCCTGAGCTACACAGTGCGACCCTACCTCAAAAAACCAGGGCCGGGAGTTTGGCTCAGTGGCTTACGCGCCTGTCAGGCAGGCGCGAGGTTGTGAGTTCAATCCCCAGTGCCACAAAAAAAAAGGGATAGGGATGGGGCTCAGTGGTGGAGCATTTGTTTAGCGTGCAAGACACCTTGGGTTCAGTCGTGAGCACTAACGAAACAAAACAAACCAGAACAGAACAGAACAGAACAGAATGATCAAGGGTGTATGTGACAGTGTGGTTCCTTTTGTTTTTTGTGGTACTGGGAATCAAACCCAGGGCCTTGCACTACCTAGACAAATGCTCTATCACTGAGTTGCACCCCGACCCCTGAAAGGGATTGCTTTCGGAAGTACCTGTGTCTTCTGTCACTAGAATGAAGTACTAACAAGCTATAACATAAACTTGAAAACAGTGTGCAACCTTGGAGAAGCCAATGATGACAGGTACATCTATACAATTTCACTTACATAAAATTTCTGAATAGGCAAATCCATAAAAAAGAAGAGATAATCAGCAGCCAAGGACCGGGGAGAAAGGGAGTGAATACTAACAGGTACTGGATTTCTTCTAGGGTTGACAGCAATATTTTGAATTAAATAGTGGTGATGATTGCAAAGCACTGTGAATATAATAAAAATCACTTAAAATGATAAATTCTATTACATAACTTTTAACTCAGAGAAGAAAAATGTTTAGTAAACTGGTTAGGATACTATGATGCATAGAGATTTATGTATGTATGTATGTATGTAGAGACACTGTCTCACTATGTAGTTTAGGCCTGTCTTGAACTATGTAGCTAAGGCTGGACTCAACTCACAGTCGTCCTCCTGCCTCAGCCTTCCAAGTGCTGGGATTACAGACATGCGCCACCACGCCTGGCTTTGCAGAGATAAATTTTACTATCAACTTCATCTCATGATAAAGAAATGAAGCATAAAAAAAGGTTACGGATTTGTTTTGTCTAAGGTGACAAAGGTTAAAATGAGGCACAACCAAGACAAGGACCCATCTTGTCTGACTCTACAGCTTATAGAACAGTAACAAAGTCATAGGTAGTGAGTGATAGAAAGCTACAGAAAACACTGTAATTAACTAAAACACAAACTCAGAACAGACAAATCACTTGCAAGCCTGAGTCTACAAATAACTGGAACCCACCTTTTCAAACAGAAATCACAGTGCAAATAACAAAAGGAGCTTCTCTACACTTAAAATTTCATTTCCTTTTTTTGGGGGGTGTGGTGCTGAGGCTCAAACCCAGGTCTTGAGTATGCTATGCAAACACACTACTACAGAGCTACACCTCGGTGCCCATTTCTGTTCTTATGACTACCCTAGGGATAGAGCAAAAGGGAGGAAATGTGGAGATGGAGATGTACAAGGTAGCAGGTATGCATGAACAAGTCTAGAGATCTAATGGATAACATGAGGACTTAGAGGAATTACAATTATTCTGTATATGGAATTCACACTAAATTAGAATTTTGCATTCCATCTCATCCCAGAAAGAATGACTATCATCAAGAAATCAACCAATAGCCAGTGCTAGTGGGACTGTGGGGAAAAACAAAACAAAACAAAACAAAGCAAAACAAAACCCTTCTCCACTGTTGGTGGGAGTGTAGACTGGTGCAACCACTATGGAAATCAGTGTGGAGATTTCTCAAAAAACTAAAACTAGAGATTCCATTTGACCCAGTTATTCCCTTTGGTATAGTATCTTCCCAATAGAATTAAAAGCATCATACCATAGCGATATATGCACACTTACATTTATAGCAGCACAATTTGTAATAGTGAAATCCTGAAAACAGCCCAAATGCCCATCAACTGATGAATGGAAAAAAATGTGTTTTTCTTTTTTTGTAGCACCAGAAATCAAACTTAGGGTCTTGCGCTTGCCAGGCAGGTGCTTGTGCCACTGAGTTATATCCCCAGCCCCAAGATGTTTTTTTTTTTTTTAATACAATGGAGTACTACTTGGCCACAAAGAAGGATAAACTTGAGACATTTCTAGCTAAATGGAAGCACCTTGAGACCATACTGTTAAGTGAAATAAATAGGACACACATGTTCAAATACTGCATGGTTTCTCTGGTGTGTGAAACTGAAAGTGTAAATAAGGACCAAAATGTATGATAGATATTGTGAAATAGGAAGAAAATGTTCAAGTGGAAAGCGGACCCAGTGGGGGGGGGGTAAGAAAGAGGGAAAAAAAAAGAGAAAAGGAAAAAATGGAAACAAAGCTTTTGTAAATAGAGAGGGAAAAGGAGTTGAAGGGAACAGGGGAATGGAAAAAAGGAAGAAGCAAGATATATCATGTACAGGTACAAATTCCTTATGATAAATGTAATCATTAAGTATACCTAAAATGTAGGAATAAACTTAATTAAAAAAATAAAATGTACCAATAAAATCAATTTTTAAAAATTAATTTTAACTGTTTTGGCATAAAAATAAAATACTGGCTATGTAAGATGATGGATATGTTAATTTGCCTCATTATAGTAACCTCTTTATAATGTTTGTATTTTATAATGTTAAATAAATATACACAATAAAACGTATCTAAAAGATGTGTACTCTAGGAAGAACTTTTGAATTAAAAGATTTCCCCACTAAACTTCCTTAGCCATTCGTGTGACTGTTATCAAAACTTTGGACTTCTCAGGTGTCCAGAACTATGTTCAGTACATATGGCCTTCCTTAGAGCCTCCAGGTCTCAGAAGCTCCAGGCTGAGAGGTAGCTTTGGAAGAAATGAACACCAAAAAGCTAAATTTCAACCTAAAACCACATGTGCCTTTGGTTCACTAACCTGTTAAAGAGTGTTTCTTCTCAGCGCTACCTAAGGCTAACAACTCTTGAAGGGGCAGAGGGAAAATCAGCTACTTAGTTTCTTGATTGCTTTAAGCAACAGGAAGGCCACTGCTGTTGGAGCCTCCAAATATGCCTATCAGGGAGTTTTAGGTAAAATGTTCTTAGGGAAAAGACACAAATATTTATTATGTATATTGCACAGATCTGGTTGGCCTTTTAGACTTAAAATTTTTCCTGCAGTGCTGGGGATCAAACCCAGGACTTAGCACATGCTAGGCATGTGCTCCACCACTGAGCTCCACCCTCAGCCTTAGCCTTTTATAGGCTGGAACTACTTCAGTGTGCCAGTCACTGGGAGGTATGCAGTATCACCATCTTCTTTTCCCATACGTGAAAGTAAAACAAGTATTTGTTTTGGGTCACTAATAAAAGCTTATAGATTCAACTGAAAGTCTGTCAGGCTTCATGTTCTTTCTACTACACAACATTCCTACAAATGCTCTTTGAAGTACAGAAACATCCTTTGCCCTAGGTAAAAGGTGGTATACTGTAAGGCTAAGATGACATATTCTGGCTGGATGAGTGGCACATGCCTATAATCTTAGCTACTTTTGAGCCTGGGGCAGAAGGATCCCAAGTTTGAGGCAAACTTGGGCAACTTAGCAAAGTCCTGTCTCAAAATAAAAAAGGGCTGGAGGCATAGCTCTGTGGTAGAGCATCCCTGGGTTCAATCCCTGGTAACGCACACATGCACGCACACATCCCGAGAATGGATCTACTTGGGCTTGTTAGCCATACTTAAATTAGAATTGTCATCTTGGGAAGTTACTTAATATCATTAGGTCTGATTCTTTCTTAAAGTATGGGTAATACTTATAATTTCTTTTTTGGATGACTGGTACTCATTTTCCTCTCCTAGCAACACTCCAACTCTGAAGAATTACTGAAGACTGGAAATATTAGGGTACATGACTCAAGCTATCCCAGTCTGACATTCCCTCCCTAGAGCCTGAGTCTTAAATAGAGAAAGATATATGTAGCGTTTATTTATTCCACTAACAGTGCCCAACAGGCAGTCCCTGTTCTAAGACCATTCCTGTGGTTTGCCACTATTGTCCCAGTTCTGTACAGCTCTTATGATTCCGAAGTCAGATTTTCTACACCTCACACTAAATCTGAGTGACTAACACCTATCTAATAAATTCTCCTTTATTCACATTAGTCACTTTGCTGCTTGCAACCAATGAACTCCAAATGAAACACTGCTTGGTTAGGTCATTGACAGAGTAACAGAGAAGCTCAATACATTTAAATTGATACTATCTGGCCTTATTAACCATTAGAAGTAAACTCATTCTGGGCTATAAACTAACATGTAAGTATAGCCACATTACAAATGTGGTAGAAATGACTACAGGAAAAAATGATGGCCTATGTGACTATCTTGTTAGGCAATCTCCTAGCCTAATGATCTCACAGTTATGATAAAAGGCCCACATCCTTAACAAAAAGTCACCCTAACATACCTGACATGGGTCTTCACTACCCATTCTAGTCCAGGAAATGCTTCAGGAGTTTTCAATCACCTGAAAATGTAGAAATAAGAGATCAGTGTTTTGAAAAAAAATTTCAAAGACATACAAAATAAAGATAGAGATCCTGCATGCAGTTTATACATTACAGGAAAGAAACATGCAACTTTTAAATTTTAAGTAACATTTCACTGTGAATATCAATATGGGGTCCTATGGGGCTTATCCTCATACATTTTAAAATAGCTGAACAGAAAGATTTACTTTGGGGTGCAGCAGGAGTTCTAATCTACAGTCATTGAAATTTTACAATGTGTCATTTAAGATGTCAGACTTTGTGCCCAGGTTACATTACAGTTCACTTGTGATGGGCAGGATTATTAAGAGTTATGGCTAATTTATGCGGCAGCATATGGTTTTTCTTTTTACAACTATTTTTATTAAACAAGTTTTGCAAAGTTTTTACATTAAAATTAATAGCTAAAGAATTGTTTATGCAAGTTGCTGTCACAGTTTATATAAAAGAGAAATATGTGCTATTAAAATCAGACATTTAGGTTACCTTTGGTTTTTTGCGATGCATGTTAGCTTTACACATCCTGATTCTCTTGCGATAATTTTCCTTTAAAAAGGGGGGTATAGAGTGATCTCTTTTCATCAAAACAAGACATAATGCCCTGAAAGCTGACTTCAAACCACGGTTGAAAATTCAGTTATTTACACTTTATCACAATCTACAAATACATTTTTTTTGTTGGTGTGTTTTAAAAAGAAAAAAGAAATGTCCATCATGCACTGCTGCAGGCAGCTCGGCATTTCATACAAGAGGATTTTTCACCCCCCAGTAGTTTAATGGCTCTCTTAGGGAAGACATGAGAACCTTGAGAAGTAACACAGAGGAGTGGAACTGGGGCCAACCAATTCCATCATTTCCTCTCTTGGTCTTGTAGAATGGAACCTAGGGCCAGCCTATCATTGTCAGGTGCTGCCCCAGGCCAGCTGAGTTAAAAGCTTCTGGCATTGGAAGGGAAACCCTTAAGGGGACCCAGGATTTGCTGAATTGTAAAAGACAGGTGCTATCCCTTTCAGAGTTCAGAGATTTGGTATCACTCTTTAGGGTCACCTGAGGGCTTTACAGAAGGTGTAAGTGTGGTAGCTGGTACTTTTAAATACTGAGACCTATGTATGAAAACCAATCCAAGTGTTGGGTCTCTTGCTTTCTCTTTCCAGATATTAGGAGTTTGATAGGACTGGATAAAACCGCTTTCAACAACTTCCAGGGGGTGAAAAAACTTTGGTTATTTTTAAACTAAAACTTAACAACTCAATAAACTTTTTTTTGTAAACTTAAAATAAAATCCCCCCCCCACTTTTAAAAATGTTTCCAACTTTTAACAAGCCCATTAACTTTAGAATTAATTTAAGTTTATTTGAAAGAGAAAATTATTTTATTGTCCACCCCAAAAAATGACAATTCATCACATTTACTTTGATTAAAAAAGGACTAAACTTTATTGACAAACTGCTGCAGACATTTTGACATAAGTTTAAGCTACCTATTTAGGCAGACTTACACATGTAGCATTTAATCTTCCGAGAACAAAATGGGAGGACGGTACAAATCCAGTTAGGACTTTAACTTATGTACAAAGTGGATTTTGATTCCTTTTTCATTCAGCTGCAGTGTCCCTTTTTATATCATGCTAGTGTTGAGACATACTTGACTAACTACCTTGGGAACAGTTCAATTTTGACAACCGTCAACTTAAAACCATCAGCTTTTGGCTCCAGTGTCCAAGTGAGCTTTTTCATGGAGTGCAGAATCTCAGATGGACAAAATACTTTGTCACTTTAAATACTGACATTTTAATTATTAGTACTATTACTGAAAGAATGTGGCTAAGAAGTTCAGCATCAAATTCAAAACAGGTGGCCAGTCCCTCTCCCCCAACTGACCTCTTTAAAGTCTATTCTTCCCCTAAGTATCTCTCAACACTGTATGTCTGGGGCTAGATTTCAAAACCCACATAATGAAAAAGTCAGTTTTACAAACCTAATTTTGTTGTTGCTGTATTTTAAGTCAATTAACGTTAAAAATTGCATCAACTATTTAATTCATGAGGATTTTCATATTAAAATTTAACCTTACGATTCAACCGCCATGTGCTTTTAAAGGAAACATTTTTAGAGACGTCTGAGCTCACTTTTACATGGTGGCACCTACTGCCGTTAACATTTGTGATTTTAAATCTTAAACAGCCCTGAATTTTGAAATGTAGCCTAGTTTGGGATTCTGCAACTACAACTTTACGGGATGCCTCAAATCAAAACTAAGAGAAAGTTAACAAGCCTCTTTACTTCAGAACCTTTAAGCAAGCAATGTCACTTTTGAAACTAACAGGTTTGTGGTTTTTTTTTTACTCAACTTTTTTTATTATAAAAGGTACACTTCTGTTTATATTTAAACAACAAAGAAAAAAAGCATCTACACACTTAAAAAATTAATTCAATATTCCTAAATCTATTTTAACTCATTTTAAAATACTACATACAGAAGCCAGAATGCAGAGTTAAGAATGGAGGAAGGTGGGGAGAAGAAGGGGACCACGAAGAAAAACACTTAGACAATTACTTGTCTGTTGTGGGTAAAGCAACAGGAATCCTGGGAGATACAAGAAATCAGTAACAACTTTGCTCATAATTGATATTTTCCCCTCCTGTTTGTTTTAATAACGTCCATAAGGGTGTTCTCTGTATGCTCCCTTTACTGGCCTAGCTGGAGGGGCCTTCAGAGATGGCCTGGTCCCATTCCAGTCATCTTGGCCTGTGGGAAAAACAAAGACAGTTTATAAACTATGTACCAATAACATTTTGGGGTGAGCAAGTCATCTGGTACATATCACCCAACACTTGTTTTGCTCTTTTGTGGTACCAGGGATTAAACCTAGGGTGTTACACATGCTAGACAAATGTTCTACTACTGAGCTACTGTGTATCTCCTTGCCCTTTATTTCCTCCTCCCAGTAATGGGAATTGAAACCAGGCCTTCACACTGAACTTTATCCCTTTCACACCCTTATCGCTTTTTATTTTCTATCATTTTTAGACAGGATTTCCTTATGCAGTTCAGGCTGGCCTTGAACTCACAGTGATCCTCTTGCCTCGGCCTCCCAAGTGCTGGGATTACAGGCATGCGCCACCATACCCAGCCTCGTTTTTAATTTTGAGACACAGTTCCACTAAATTGCTAACAACCCATGGTGAGCACAAACTTGTGATCTTCCTGCCTCAGACTTCCAGAGTGCTGGCATTACCTGTGTGCACCACTATGCCACTAAATTTTGAGACAAGTTCTCATTAAATTGTGAAGGCTGGCCCCAAACTTTGGATCCTTCTGCCTCAGTCTCCTGAGTTGCTGGGATTACAACAGGTACACACCATCATGCCTAGCTATAAGACCCCTTTCTACCAGTGTCTTGATACCTGTCTAGTGGTCCTTGATCACCACTCTGCTTGGTGTCTTGAGAATTTGGGTTATTTATCAGTTTTGAGTGGAAAGACAGAAAAGGAACAACTCTGAAAAGGCTAATATTTACTCTTCAGTAATCTCCAAGTTGGATCTCCATAGGCAGTGTGACTGCTACTGTAGTCCAGAAACTTGCATAAATCCAACGCTTGCTTAACACAGTGAGGCAGTCATTAATCTTGATGTCTGCAATGGTCTTTCTTATACCCAAAGTAATATGGCAGGTGGCCTCAGGCAATGTGACAAAAATTCTGGAAGACTTTCAGATTGAAAGTATCAAACAGCAAGTCAGGTTTCCCCATACAGAAGTGTTCTCTGGCTCTCAGGAAGGAGCAAGCAAGGGCTATATTAACTGAAGCCCTCCACCAACAGAGCTGGTACTCACGGCTTTTGTATCTAAGTACAAATACTGCATTTACAAAAATTGTTTAGAAGAATTCCTTAGTTCCTCTCTTATGTCAACAGTTGAGAAAAGCCAGATAACATGGTTGACATCTTCAAATGGTTTTCCTTTGTGACAGACAAAAGCTTGAAGGAGACAATCACTTCTATAGATGACCTTTATGAAAGTAAGTTATATTTAAGTTTATTCTTCCCGCTCACTCCTGTACTTTCCCCGAGGCAGTTCACGTTGAAGTATTTATTTCTGCAGCTGCCAGTATTCACAAATACTGCTTTAATAATTGTAAGACTTAAACTCCTATATGGATCTGAAGTCATCTAGAACACTATACCCTTATTATTACCTATGGCCATCACTTTTCAAGAGATTTTAGGTACCCAGAAGACAATTTATTTTTCTAATTCAGTTTATAAAGGTAGACATGAGAACAAACTAACCATGGCAACATCACACCAAAAGCTAAGGAACAGCCTGCCTTTTATATGGTCTTCTCTCCAGCAAAACAGAAATGCAGTGTAGTCAAACACACACAGAGGCCCCATTGTACTGCCTCACAGATGGAGGAAATACCTAGATACAATCAGACTGCCCTTCTAAATACTGGCATATGAGTACAGCAATACAGTGTTACTGATGGCAACTGTTCAGTACTATTTACCTAAAACTGGTTATCCCTCACCTATAACCCCTTACCCCACCAACAATCACCTGATTGGCTATTTCATACCATGCTGAGGCTAAGCTTGTTTGTCTGTGGGAGGCCCTAAGAGGGTCTTTTTATTTTTTATTTTATTTTTTCTGGTACAGAGGATCAAACTCACAGTCTCACACCTGCCAGGCAGGCACTTAAGCCACTGAGCCAAACTCCCAGCTGTAATTTTTTGAGGCAGGGTCGCACTATGTAGTTCAGGTCGGCCTTGAACTCACAACACTCCACCTACCTCAGCCTCCCAGAGTGCTAGGATTAAAGCCGTGCGCCACCACGCCTGGCCTAAGAGTCTTTTTAGCTAGGTGTGAGGAAAGTATCAACTAGTGTCTTCAGACAAATACTCAGCCACTAAGCCCCTTGCCAAGCATTCTCTGGAAGTGAGTATGAGAAAAAGGCCTCACATTTAAAAGGCCACTGTCTTTCTATCCATTTCCACATGACACTCCCACTGGGTCCCATTAATATGGAGCCATAATTGGCTCTTTAGGACACATTTGAGCAAAGTGTTTTTAACCAAATCTCAGGGAAAATGGTCTCTTGAGGTTGCTAGTCCAGCCTCTCTTGCTTTCTTTGGAGCAAAGACTGAGCGATCTATAAACTAGTAAGGAGCGTGGTACCAGTATTGCCCTTACTTAACTTCAGTCCTGCAGCTTCCTATCTGATTCTACCAGGTACTATTCTTACAACCCTAACCTAATGTGACCATTTACTACAATGTTAACATGACTAGATTAAGAAAGATTCTGAGTTGTGTCTGGGTGGGTGACAAAAGTGTGACCTGAAGTACTACGTATGGTCTCTGGTCCATTGCTCTACTATGGCACTGTTTCCCTGCTCTACTTCCCAGCCACAAAAAACTAATCATCTTTGCTCTGAAATACTCCTCCACCACATTTCTGCCCTGTAGCCAGCCAATCAGACTGAAGCCCCTGAAACCAAGAGCTAAATTAAACCTCTCCTGCTTAAGTGTGGGTATTGTGCCCCAGAGGCTGATTAATAACCTGCTCTGATGAGCTGCTTGCCATCAAGGTTCCTTTCAGTTGGCATCTCCTCTACACTGAGATTCTTTTCAGTGGGATCCAAAGTTATCTTAAAAACAAGGTGGCCCAGAGGAGTAGAGCTGGAGGTGATCAAGTTCCTGTTATCTATCAATGTAACTTAAATATTAGCTAGAAAAATAATGGAGATCGAGGTGTCTCCTGTCTGAAGTAAAAATAAACAACATCCACTAAAAAGCCTGCTGTTCCAGCCCAGTCAAGCTGGATCTGAGCCCCTAGTTTAGGATATGCATTCAGACTCCCATGAATAACAGCAGCCCATTTCCACTCCACTGTGTAGTCTCTCTTTCTATCACACATTATAGAATTTAATAGATTCCTAACATTGCATCTATCAACACTGTCATCTTCTAAAGAATTTTCCTTAAGCATGTAATTGACTTCCATGAATCTAGTCACCAGCATTCTCCCATGCACTTACTTGTACTTTCTGCCTATCACATAAATAAAGACATACCATAAGCTTCATAAGAATCTTGAACCTCCCCATGTCCATAGTCATAATATTCTGAGTCACTGAAAACCAAAGACAAGAGTATTAAAAAAAAAAAGCTATACAGTAACTATGTTTTAGTTCTAGCATTTTCTCAAATACTTCCACACTCAAGTCATTTTATTGTGTGTAAAATATAAGAAAATGTTCATTTCATCCCATCCCTAGGATCTCAAAATATTTCTAAAACATGCACACACCATATACTGACAAAAACTGTTGAACTATAGCAAAGAAAACCAGATACTACACAATTTAAAGTGAAAAAGCAGAATCCTAAATGGACCCCATAATCAGTGTGATAAACATTCGTTGAGTTCACTAGAATAAACAAATAGGAAGAGGTATTCTGTACCTACTATAAAATTCTGAGACTTTTTCAATCAATCACAGGTAAGATACATATATATACAAACAAAGAAATTTTTTGAAAAAAAATAGAAAAAATAATGCAAGTTATTGCAATGGGATAATAACTTCCCCTAAAAATTTTAGGCAATTTTAGCCGGGCGTGGTGGGGCAGGCCTTTAATTCCAGCACTCGGGAGGCTGAGGTAGGAGGAGCCTTGTGAGTTCGAGGCTCGCTTGGGCTACAACGCGAGCACAAGGCCGGCCTGAGCTACACAGTGCGAGCCTGCCTTGAAAAACCAGGGCCAGGAGTTTGGCTCAGTGACTTAAGCGCCTGTCTGGCAGGTGTGAGGTTGTGAGTTCAATTCCCGGTGCTGCACCACAAAAAAAAAAAAAAAAAAAAAAAAAAATTTAGGCAATTTTAATGAAGTTATGGTTTGTATGTATGTATGCATTTATTTATTGAGACAGTCTTACTATGCGGTCCAGGTTGGCCTTGAACTTATGGCAATCCTTCTGCCTCAGCCTCCTGAGCGGTGGAATTACAGGCATGGATCACTATGCCCGGTCTATTTCTTAATAATAAATCAAAATTATTTAAAGGAGCCGGGCGTGGTGGTGCAAGCCTTTAATCCCAGCACTTGGGAGGCTGAGGTAGGCGGAGCGTTGTGAGTTCGAGGCTGGCTTGGGCTACAATGCGAGTCCAAGGCCGGCCCGAGCTACATAGTGCGACCCTGCCTCAAAAAACTGGCACCGAGAGTTTGGCTCAGTGGCTTAAGCGCCTGTCTGGCAGGCGCGAGGTTGTGAGTTTGATCCCCGGTGCTGCAAAAAAAACAAAACAAAACAAAACAAAACAAAAAATTATTTAAAGGTATTTTTGTTTCCATGCAGTCATGGCTTGGGAATTTTTCATCTAGTAAATTCAAAATTAGATTCTAAATTCAAAATTCAGTTATCCAAATTTCTAGATCCAAATGTCTGCCGCACAGATGTCAAAAGCAGAAGAGGTACCTTCAAAACAAGAGCCATACTGCTCCTTAGGTATATGCTGCCTAAATCTCTGAGCTCCTCCAACTCCATCCATCCATCCATCCATCCATCCCTAGGACCAAACACATTAGTGCTGCCTCACTCACCCTTGGCTCTGGCTGTAATAGCCTTCGTAGCCTTCGTAACTCTGTTCTGCATATGTGTCATCATATCCCTAAAAAATAAAATAAAAAATAAGATCAGAATTGCAGACAGTAGGAAAACTGATTACATCCCAAACCAGATTCTTGGGTATAACAGCCTTCTGGATTATTAACAGGACATGAAATTTTCCTCCAAAATATTAATACTCACTATGAAACAGTCAAGCGAGGAAAGGTTACTAGACAAACACACAAATAAAATTCAAACAAATATGATATGCCATAGAACAAGTGTGACTGGAAGAGTACAAAACTGAGATTTTGTATTATCAGTAGAAAAACCCTTAGTAAAACATACATTAAAGCACAACTTACTTTCCAGTTAACTACACATAAGTAGTAAACCATGTCTAAAATGGAAAAATCTCAGAGTTCAACATCCACTATACAAAAAGGCAGATTCTAAATTGTCGTCATAGTCCTTCACCTACATAAAGGGTCAAAACCCTGTCATTTAACTTCCTTGGGAAACCTTCCAGGTATTGGAAAATGGTACACTGTTCAAAATAATCTTACATATTCTTCATATGTTTCTGGTGCAGGGGGTGGTGGCAAAGGTATTCTCTGGATTCCTGCTGTCCGTGCTCTTGGTGCTGGAGCACCCCTCACAGTAGGTGGGGGTGGCACTCCTCTAGTCACAGTGGCACCTCTGGTGATGGCGCCTCTCACTGGGGTTCCACGCACCAAAGCCCCCCGTGGTGGTCCAACACCACGGCCCCTATAAAAAGAAAATTTATTTTAAATGAAACTTTAGTAAGCCACTTTTATGTTTACGTTTGTTTGCAAATTCTGGAGCTAAACATTTTACAATGCTTTGATTAGATTAATACTGGAGGTGGGTAAGGGACCTGTGCTGAGAGACAGCTCAGGTCCCCTAGTGAATTAGGGCACCTTAGCCAAATCTGCACAGTCTAAATACTCCATAAATGTTGACCATAAAAGTTAAATCCTGAAATCAGATTGCTAAAAAAAAGTTAGGATTGTTTGAAATTCAAAAAACCACAAGTTTTGGCAAGAATATAGTACTTGACTATGATCAAATTTTCACCATTTTTTATTTTGAGACAGGATCTTTTGCTAGAGTTGCCTGGGTTGGCCTCAAACTCACGCTCCTCCTGCCTCTGCCTCCTAAGAAGCTAAGATTACAAATGGTGCCACCCTGCCACACTAGAATTCTATTTTTTTTTTAGGTGCTAGGTACTTAACTCCACATATTTTTATTAGTGCGTATTAAGTTATACAGACTAATGGGTTTCATTTTGGTAGATTTGTACATGCATATAACATACTTTAATTACCCCTCTTCCCCCATTCTACCCCCCGTTTCTGCGTTTTTTTTTGGGGGGGGTTCAACTTGTGTAACGTATTTTGATAATATTCACATCCCCTATAACAAACTTTTACATGCCTTCCTTTTGCCCCTTCATCCTTTCACTTGTCTAATGAGTCTCCTATCTGTATATTTTTTTTTTTTTTGGTTTGTCTTTTGAGACAGGGATTCACAATATAAAGTTCAAGCTGGCCTTTATCTTGCTATGTAGCTCAGGCTGGCCTCAAATTTGTGGCAATCTTCCTACCTCAACCTCCCAAGGACTGAAATTACTCAGCTGTCATTTTTGGCATTTTGTGCATATTTAGGATTTTTTTCCTTTTTGCAATTCTTGGGATCAACCTAAGGGTCACATGCATGCTAGGCAAGTGCCCCAGCTCTACTTTCTTGTCATCTATTTTACTTTCCACATATTAGGGAGAACATGAGGTATTTGTCCAAGTCTGGTTTATTCCACTCAATATGATGATTTCCAGATCTCTCCATGTTTCTGTAAATCACAAAATTTCAGGCTTTTTTTCTTAACAGCTAAATGATATTTCATTGTGCATATATGCCACATTTGCTTTATCCATTCATCTGTTGACAAGTACTTAGGCTGGTTCCATTGTCTTGAACATTATATATTTTGCCACGATAAAGATGAGCTTGCAGGTATCCCTGTAGTATGCTGAAATTTAATTCCTTCAGGTATATACCAACAAGTGTTACAGCAGGATCAAATGGTAGTTCTGTTTTTAGTTTTTTGTTGGTCCTGGGGTTTGAACTGAGGACCCTGTACTTGCCAGGCAGGCGCTTATGCCACTGAGCTATATCCCCGGCCCTATTTTTAGTTATTTATTTATTTATTTATTTATTTTGGTACTGGGGATTGAACTCACAACCTCGCACCTGCCAGGCAGGCACTTAGGCCACTGAGCTAAATCCCCAGCCCCCTATTTTTCCTTTTTTGAGGAATTTCCATATTCATTCCCATAATAGTTGTACTAATTTATATTCCACCAGCAGTATAGAAGGGTTACTTTTGCCTCACATCCTCACCAGCATTTAATAGCACTCCATTTCTTTTTTTTTTTTTTTTCTTTTTTTGGTACCAGGGATCGAACTCACAACCTGATGCCTGCCAGGCAGGCCCTTAGGCCACTGAGCTAAATCCCTGGCTTCATTCTTTTTACTTATTTATTTACCTATTTATTTTTTTGTAGTACTGGGACTTAACGTCATTCCTGCCCGGCAGGTGCTTAAAGTCCTGGCCCTATCTTTTTTGAGACAGGGTCGCACTATGTAGTTCAGGCCAGCCTTGCTCATGTTGTAGCCCAAGCCAGCCTCAAACTCACAATGCTCCTCCTATCTCAGCCTCCCAAGTGCTGAGAATTAAGGTGTGTGCAACCACGCCTGGCTCCCGGCTCCATTCTTGATATAACATACAAATCCTGAGACCTCTCCAAAGCTACAAAAGCACCACTAAGAGAAAGACAGTTCTAGCAGCTAAACTTACATTCTATTTTTAGCTGTCTACCTTTATCTTTACCTGGGAACAGGTGGAGGGGGAGGTGCAGCTCCCCGGCCTCTTACTGGCACCCCACGTCCACGAGAGGGCTCAGGTACTCCATTCAAGTATGATAGCTCTAGAAATTGTTCCTGGCAGATATCATCCATCATGTCCTGGGAATGAAAGACAAGAAGTATCACACAATATCTACTCTGTCTACTGGAAAGTCATTTGGTTCACATGAATCTTGGATACTTAGAACAAGTTATAAAAGCCCAGATGAAGTCTCAGGTCATTCATTCTCTGAAGCTGAATGACACCCTACCAGTCACTCCTTTGAGGAAAAGTAAACCGATCATTATTCCGATGGAGCACTTCAGGTGGTCCCTCCCTAGCTCTCCAGATTACTTCCATTCTCTCTCCATACATAACTGCCTTTCAAGCCATGCTGAACAACCTGTAGTTCAGAGGCTGGCATACTCTCGCACTTGCATTTTCTGCAAACAGTTTCCTTTTCCTGGAATAATAAAAGTTGTTACCATTAATGGACTTCTATGAACTAGGTAATACACAAACTTTACATAGATTTTTCAGTTTAGTATTCAAAATGATCCAAGGCAGATCGTCCCATTTTATTGTCAAGAAAGCAAGATTCAAGAAGTACAAATCAATCAGCCTAAGAACATGGGGCTAATAAATGGCAGTCTGGAGATGTGAATTTAGAACAGCCCGTCAACAAAATCCAGATTTTGAAACAACAGGTCATACTGCATTTTTTTTTTTAAAACCCCAATCATGGGACTCTAACCTACCCATACAAGACTTACCTAAGGTAGTCTCTTTTTTCCTCTCTGGTACTGGAAATTAAACCAAGGGACTTTGCATTGAGCCATGCCACCAGATTTTCTCAATATTTTTTTTTTTTGTGACAGGGTACCACTATGTAGTCCAGGATGGCCTTGAATTTGCTATGTAGCCCAGACTGACCTAGAATTTGCAGCAATCCTCCTGCCTCAGCCTTCTCAAGTGCTGGGATTACAGGTATGCACCACCACGCCCTGCCTGTGATAATATCTTTTGAAAGGTTCCTGTTCATACCACCCAGTACTTCCCCTTTTCCCAAAGTACCATGTGGTTCCCTCTACTCAGGTATTTACCACACCATTTTACAACAGTTTATTTATCTGTCTTATTGATTATGAGCTCTTCAGGAAGCCTTTTTGTAACTTCAGACCCAACCATAGTAACTAGGATCAACCAGCTATTTAACAAAGTCTGGGATAAACAAGAAATGTGTGGCTCAAGAGAAATGACAACTTCTCCAAGATGCAGACAGCACTCCTAATTCAATGCTCTTATTATACCAAGAAGCCTCCCTGATATAGTTAATGATCCTAAGGGGAGAACAGAGGGCTCTAGTCATGGATGCAAAACAAGCTCAGTTGATTTTCTTCACAAGAAGGAAGAAATGGGCCTGGGTATCTAGCTCAGTGGCTTAAGTGCCTGCCTGGCAGGCGTGACGTTGTGAGCTTGATCTCTGGTACCAAAATAAATAAATAAATAAATAAATAAAACAAAATAAAATAAAAGGAGGAAGAAATGAATCAAATGCCACCTGCAAATTTTTCCATACCCTTCCCACTGAATCATTCAATCTTAATACTTAGTGCATTTTTATTTATCTTAGGTGTATAAAACTTCAAGAATAAAAGATTCTCATCTCTAGAGAGACACCCTCCTCAACTATCCTCTTCCCCTTGCCTTACACATCACTGTTGCTTGAGATTCACAGTAGAGAATCAAGAATCAATGCCAACTCACTGCTTAGAGTCCTCCAAATGCCACAACAACACTGAGGAAAGCCAGATCTCCTTTTTCAAAGATTTATTTACACAGAAGCCTTGTAAACCTATCCCACTGGAAAAATAGGCTTGAGACTAATACTAATACTAAAGAGAAAATGGGCATTCCCTTTATAGTCCTTCAGAAACTGGGCAGCTCAGGATGTTTCAAGAGAACACCTAAAAAAGAATAAAAAGAAAAAAAAAAAAAAAAACTCCCTCAAGGAAAAATTAACCAGCTGTGAGTTTTCCTCTAGGATATGTTAAATTGGCTGTTCATACTGAACATTCTAACAAAGATGAGTTACTTGGAAGCAAAGTAGCTGCTGAGACGAGTATTAGAGTATATACTTGCATTACACGTACAGACTTGCCCAGAATATTTGCTCTAGCAATTTTCACCATCCTCTGACACAATTAGTTCTAACTTCCTCATTTTATACTCAAGAAACCAACCTCCTCATTGTTTTGTTGATGAAAATACTACACTCACTCAATTTTACTTGAACAGTATTCCAAATCCACTCACAACCCAGATTTATCCTTGATAGTAAATAGTCAAGAGAACCTTGTTAACTCTAACTACCACTAATCCTTGATAAAAGGCAAAAACAGACCCATTTTCTACTCATTCAATAGAAATGCAGGCTGAGCATTCCTAATTGGAAAATCTGAAATTCTTCAAAATCAAACTTTTTTTTTTTTTTTTTTTTTTTGTGGCACTGGGGATTGAACTCACAGCTTCGTGCCTGTCAGACAGGTGCTTAAGTCACTGAGCCAAACTCCCGGCCCTGGTTTTTTTTTTTTTTTGTGGCACCGGGGATTGAGCTCACAATCTCGCGCCTGCCTGACAGGCGCGTAAGCCGCTGAGCCAAACTCCCAGCCCTGGTTTTTTGAGGCAGGGTCGCACTGTGTAGCTCAGGCCGGCCTTGTGCTTGTGTTGTAGCCCAAGCTGGCCTTGAACTCACAACGCTCCACCTACCTCAGCCTCCCAAGTGCTGGGATTAAAGGCGTGCGCCACCACGCCTGGCTCACCAAAATCAAACTTTTTGAGTGCCAATAAAATGCTGTACATGGAAAACTGCATACTTGCCCTCATATCATGGGTTGCAGTCACAATACAGCATACTAAAAATATTGTATAAAATTATCTTCTAGTCATGTATAAGGTGTACATGGAAAAAAAATTTTTTTTAAGCTATGGCTCCATCCCCAAGATATCTCATCTGTATGAAAATTTCATAAATAAACAGATTCCTAACACTGGGACACTTCTGGTTCCAAGCATTTCAGGTAAGGGATACACAACCTGTAGTCTGACTATATAGTAAAAAGTATGACAGATCCCAGGCCTGTTCCAAGTCTTCCTGGGACCTCAGCTGCACTCACAAAGGAGCTGCACTCCAACCTCTTTAATATCAATGGACAAACCTTTAACAGACGCTTCTTGCAAATGAAACTCCAATAGAATAAATTCCTTCGTGAGAGGAACCTCTGAGTACACAAAGTTAGAATTTAATCCATTAGCACTGGATGCTATTAGCTTTTTGCTATTAGCTCTCTATTCCGTAAATCTTTCAATGCAGGCAGCTGGCTTAGCCATTTTCCTAATACAACTGCTTAGTTCCACGCTAGTACCAAAATACTGAGCTCAATGATGACTCATATTTGCTTGGTTTTTTTGGTACCGGGGATTGAACTCACAGCCTTGCGCATGCCAGGCAGGCGCTTAGGCCACTGAGCTAAATCCCTGGCCCTATTTCTTGAGACAGGGCTTCACTATGCAGTTCAGGCTGGCCTTGAACTCATTTTGTAGCCCAGGCAGGTCCTGACCTCGGAGTGATCCACTTGCCTCAGCCTCCTGAGTGCTGGGATTACAGGCGTGCGCCACCTTGCCCAGCTAGGATTCATCTTTGTTAACCAGATTTTCAGAATGCAGGCATGGTGGGCTTAAACCTCAGTACCACACACACACACACAAAGGGCGTTAAAAGGCAGGCATGGTGGTGAACACCTGCAGCCCCAGCACTCGGGAGGCTGTGGCAGTAAGATCTCCAGTTTGAAGGGTACAGTAGGATCCCCCAAGATATTCACAATAGATTCTCGTGCATAATGAAAACCACAGTGGACAATGAAGGATACAGTGGCCTTGGGACACAGTGCTTTGAGAATTAGGTAGGAGAAATGGACCACCTCAGGAAAATGAACATGAATGTGGAATTTGGTATACAATTTTGGGTTACACAGAATCCCTGGTTAAGAATCCCTGCCTTCACAATAGTATATAATCCTACTTCTCCCTTATTCAGATGACAAAGGATATTGATTTCCTTACTGGTACAAGAAACTTCTTGACTTCTTCCATGGCATGGGCCATAAGAGCATAAGCCTCACATGGGGGTCCAAAGACTTCAATGAAGACATGCAGATCCATATTCAAGTGGGCATATTTGGGGTCTCCACCTTTGCGAAGCTCTTCCTCCTGTGGAAAAGCAGAGAAACATCACATAGACTAAGGAGAAAACAGCACCTTTACCTCTAGAGGAAAGAGCAAAACAAAACAAAACAAAACAAAACAAAACAAAAAACAAACAAACAAAAAAACCCCAAGATTTCAATTGTTATTAAAAAACAAAAACTATTCCAGTGTGGTGGGATGCACCTATAATCCTAGCACTCAGAAGGTTGAGACAAGAGGAATGCAGGTTTGAGTCAAGCCTGGACAACTTAGCAAGAATCTATCTTGAAGTAAAAAATGGACTGAACATGTACTGAACATCAGGTGTGATGGGGCACACCTGTGATGCCAGCACTTGGGAGGCTGAGGCGGGAGGACTGCTATGTGTTCAAGGCCAGCCTGGACTACATAATGAGTTCAGAGCCAGCCTAGACTACATAGCGAGACTGGCCCTCTCCTCAAATCAAACCACAACCCCTCCAAGAATAAATTTTTAAAAAAGAAAAAGAAAAAGAAGCTCTGGAGAACAATATTTCACACATCCTGATAAACCTGTACTTTGTAAACTTTCTCTTAAATCACTTAGCTATTCATTAGAACTCTTATTAGGAGACACAAAACAGAAAAGAATTATAATCTGTATTCAGATAACAGCTATTTGTCAAGCATTTGCATATATGCATGAACATATGTACTGTAATATATGTATATATTTATGGCAAGCATTTGCTTTTAAATCCAAGGTAGAGCTATTAATCACAACCAGCTGTTTATCTGCTTTTATGGTCTGGGGAGTTCCAAAGGAGAAAACAAGATAGAGAAAAGAAAAGCTTCTGTAAAGCTCATTAACTAAAAATAACATACTTCAGCTTAACTGTATGGATTTAATGAGAAATATTAATGGACAAAAGAAAAGGGTCTCAGAAAACAACATTTGTCAATTAAGATACATAAAGAGGTGTGAAAGAATAAGTTTTTAGAATGTAACAGTTAGACCTCATCCAGAAAGTCTACTGTAGAAGGCTAAGACCATTCTCTTATAGTGAGAAGTTTCTTGGCACTTAGAGTACATAGTGTATGGAGCTGTGGCATGGAAACAAAGTAAAAAGCATTAGGTAGGTGTTGTTGCCAGGATTAGTTCTGGTTCCTTTTGAGTACTGTACATTCTTTTAGCAGACCTCACATTCCTGTTGCCTAGAAAACAAGTCATCTAAATCTCAAACTCAGCTGCACTCACAACATTTCTATTCTCATATATATATTTTTTTGGTACCGGAAATCAAACTCGGGCTCTCGCGCTTGCCAGGCAGGTGCTTGTGCCACTGAGCTACACTCATGGCCCTATTCTCATATATTTATGTTGCTGTTCACATTTTGATGTCTTCATTCACCTGTTTCAGGTTTTCATAGGTAAGTTTACCAGTGCTAAAGACACTACTACCATTTCTTATTACTATGTAGCTAAAAGTCACAAAGAAAACAATCACCAGGCTACACCTAGGTTCTTCTAGGGTTGCTAAGCAAGTGAACTAACTTGGTCTATAATCTCCTGCATCCAATGCAAGTTTAAAGGAGTCACCTTTTGTACACATGTAAAAGGCTATCTACTTATTTTTTGGGTGGGGGGTTACTGGCAATTGAACTCAAGGACTCACACATGTGAGGCAACTGCTCTAACACTGAGCTACATCCCCAGTCCTAAAATGCTAGCCTCCCTCCATAAATCAGTAAATCAGTAAATGGTCTATACTGGATGCCAGGCCAACTAGAAGGTATCAGGGTATTCTTCTGCCTCATTAACATGAGCTTACCTTGGCTTTGTCTCTCATTGAACCTTTTCCCAACACAGAGATCTTTGCGCCAGTCTCTTCCTGCAGTCTTTTGATTGTATTCCCTTGTGGTCCAAGAATCTTCCCAACAAAATTGAACTGACAGGAAAAAAATATATATATTATCAACCTTATAAATACACATGCTTCTAAAAACATTTCAACAGATATATCTCATTTGATCTTCAATAACTCTGTAAAACAGGTATATTATTACCATTCCTATCTTATTAGATAGAGGATATACTATAATTAGCTATAGGATATCCAACCAGAAAGTGGCAGTTTCTAGAGCTTGGGTTTCCTGCTATAGTCCGATGCTTTTCCCATAACACATTGCAATTCTTTTTTTTTTTTTTTTTTTTTTTT